>RJWK010036141.1:0-21862 GCA_004363435.1 Platanista minor | reverse complement strand
GAATATTACTCAGCCATAAAAAGAAACGAAATGGAGATATTTGTAATGAGGTGGATGGAACTAGAGTCTGTCATACAGAGTGAAGTAAGTCAGAAAGAGAAAGACAAATACCGTATGCTAACACATATATATGGAATCTAAGAAAAAAAGAAGTGTCGTGAAGGGCCTGGGGGCAGGACAGGAATAAAGACACAGACCTACTAGAGAATGGACTTGAGGATATGGGGATTATTGATTGATTTAGGAATTATTGCTTTGACTAAATGCATTTATTAAACAAATAAAAAGCCACTTATTTGGTTTAAAAATATCCCTAGTTAACTTCTGTACCATTTTTAGAAACACCAAAAAAATCACCAATGACAGGTAGAATTAGTTTTAGTTTAGACCAAGGTGTAATAACCTCTGCTCAGTGGAACCCTTGAAGGAGTAATGAGCCTAATTAGTAACTACAGTTCTTTTAAATGATAATTTTGTCTCTTATGTGGGCAATTACTGAATAAAATTCATTAATATTTAGCTGCATCTTCAGTCATCCTGTATAATGATAATGACCCATTAGTTCATCTTTCAATAGTGCCTATGGGTAGGGAGGAAATGCATAGGACAGTACGCCGAACAAATTACTCTCAATAGTAGTTGTCAATTCTTTATGCTGTCTGCTTAAGGGATCTCTGGATGCAACTGGGCTGTGACTGAGGAAAGCGAGAAATAAAGGGGACAGAGGAGCTGCATCAAGGTTCCAGGATATCCAGAGAGGAGAAGAATATGGCCAGTTTTGGAGGTGGCTCTGACTGAGACCAATTGCCTGCCATTGAGTGACCTTCACTATATTTTATGAGTAAATAATTGTAGTACAGAAAGGGGGGCATAAAAAAAAGAAGGTTTAAAAATATCCAACTTTAGGGGCTTCCCTGGTGGCGCAGTGGTTGAGAGTCCACCTGCCAATGCAGGGGACATGGGTTCATGCCCCGGTCCGGGAAGATCCCACATGCCGCGGAGCGGCTGGGCCCGTGAGCCGTGGCCGCTGAGCCTGCGCATCTGGAGCCTGTGCTCCGCAACGGGAGAGGCCACAGCAGTGAGCGTCCCGCGTACCGCAAAAAAAAAAAAAAAAAAAAAAAATCCAACTTTAAGGAGCTTTTTGTTTCTTCAGGGGGATAGTTATGTAGCCATAATTTAAGGTAAATTATGGTTGGTGCTATAGCAGAGGTTAAAACCAAACGTATTCCAAAAAGGTGAAATTAGTTTAGAGCCATACAAAAACGACTAATGACATAGACTTGCTCCACCAGATGTTAAAACACACTATAAAATTATAGCAAATCAGTATATGTGGTACAGATGCAAAAATTAGAACAGAAAGAGAAAGCCCAGAAAAAGACTATCATATATCATCATTTAACAGTGAAGCAGCTAAAGTAATTCAGTGGTAAAGGGAAAGTTTATTCAACAAATAGTTCTTAAAACATTGCAAAGCAGATTTGGATCAAAAGGCATTAGATCTTTCTCTCATATCACCACTAAGATCAAATTATTAAAAGTGCTAGCAAGGCTGTGGTAAGATGGATACTGTTTTACACAGCTAGTAGGGGTACAAACTAGACCAACATTTTTGGAAAGCATTTTGTAATATGAATTAACAGATTTTAAAATGTTCATAGTATTCTGATTCAGTAATTCTACTTCTAGATAAACATATACACACACAGAGATATAGAAATATTATATATACACTCATCTTTAAGAATAAAACTTCAGTTAAAATTTATTTATAATGCTGGAGAGCCATGTGGAGAAAACGGAACCCTCGTGCACTGTTGGTGGGAATGTAAATTGATACAGCCACTGTGGAGAACAGTATGGAGGTTCCTTAAAAAACTAAAAGTAGAACTACCATACGACCCAGCAATCCCATTACTGGGCATATACCCTGAGAAAACCATAATTCAAAAAGAGTCATGTACCACAATGTTCATTGCAATACTATTTACAATAGCCAGGACATGGAAGCAACTTAAGTGTCCATCAACAGATGAATGGATAAAGAAGACATGGCACATATATACAATGGAATATTACTCAGCCATAAGAGGAAACAAAACTGAGTTATTTTAGTGAGGTGGATGGACCCAGAATCTGTCATACAGGGTGAAGTAAGTCAAAAAGAGAAAAACAAATACCATATGCTAACACATATATATGGAATCTAAAAAAAAAATGCTTCTGATGAACCTAGGTGAAGGACGGGTATAAAGATGCAGATGTAGAGAATGGACTTGAGGACACAGGGAGGGGGAGGGGTAAGCTGGGACAAAGTGAGAGAGTGGCATGGACATATATACACTACCAAACGTAAAATAGATAGCTAGTGGGAAGCAGCTGCAGAGCACAGGGAGATCAGCTCTGTGCTTTGTGACCACCTAGAGGGGTGGGATAGGAGGGTAAGAAGGAGACACAAGAGGGAGGGAATATGGGGATATATGTATACATATAGCTGATTCATTTTGTTGTACAGTAGAAACTAACACAACCTTGTAAAGCAATTATACTCCAATAAAGATGTTAAAAAAATTTATTTATAAAATGTTCATGACAGTGTTTTTATAATAATAATGAAACTGGAAAAATAATGGATAATTAGGAGATTCTTAAGCAAATTATGTTACAAAATTATGTTACTCTAATGTAATAGAATAGAATGCATTTGTTAAAATACTTTTATTGGAAGTTTTTTTATTTGGTATGGGAACTTGCCTTTCAAATGTTAGAGGAAAAAGTAGGGCTCTCTTCATTTCAATTTGATTTAAAACACAGGAAAAGGACTGGAAATATATATTCTGAAATGTTAATTTTGTTATTTGGGGCTAATAAAAGTATGGGTATGCTCCTCCCTGTTAGTGTATTTCCTTTTCAAATTTTCTACAATTGGTATAATTTAGAGTAGATTCTTGACATGCACAGGGGACATATCCTAAAACAGTTGCTAATCTTTAAAATGCAAAGACCTTCACTTTCTTAGACTTCTTTAGTTTCTCTTTATTGCCATTATTAGCACTATCAGTTGGATTTCTTCTCACAAAGAACGTTTCTGTTATGTCCCCAGAGTTACTATATACTTGATAATGAGAAGAGAACAAAAAAGCCACATTGAGCTCTGGATTCTGGGTGGTCGGCTAGCAGTAATAGCAGCAAGGAGTAAACTCTCCCTTCTGCTTTCTAAAAATCCCCCTTCCAAGACACCTAATTAATAACAGTAATAATAATAGGGTTCTTTGATATGGACAATTGACATTCTCTGATTCTCATATAAAGAGTGAATAAATACATCTTTAGAAAGTGTTGTTATTTTTCTTGATCAAAGTTAAGGTCATGTTGGCCAAGCAAGCTCTCCAAATAGATTGCAGCCCCTAAGCTCCTCCTAGAGTAAAATTTGGGAATTACCACTTTGCTAAGCTTACTCACCAAGCCATTTTGATCTCACACCATCTTCAAAGCACTCATGATTAAAATTCACATCAGAGAAAAATGACCAACTACCAGGTTACAGAACTTGGGTATTTTTCTTGAGTGAATAAACCCAGGAACAATGAACTATCAAATGCCAAGACTATGTTAAAAATGGAGGGTGGGGAAAAGCCATAGAAACAAAGAGAAGGAAGAGATTAATTTGATGTGGAGTGGGGGAAGTATGATTTTCATTGAGTATTCACAGGTGCCAAATGTAATAGTCTTTATTTCTCTGTGACTGAAAATAACTATGTCCTCAGTCTCCCTCACCTCCGGCCCTACAAATTCCTTCATCTGATGATAAAACTCTCAATGTTACCAGCTAAAAGTGTATGTTTTCTATAGCCATGTAAAAAATTACCACAAATTTATCAGCTTAAAACACCACACGTTTATTAGCTCACAGTCTCTGTGGGTCAGGATCCTGGGCATGGTTTAGCTAAGTCCTTAGTCGGGCTGCAGTCCAAGTGTTAGCCAGGGCTTGGTTCTCATCTGGAGGCTCAAGTGGTGATGCATCTACCTCCTAGTTTACTCTGGTTGTTGGCAGAATTAATTTTCTTGCAGTTGTAAGGCTGAGAACCCCAGCTTCCTGCTGGCTATCCCTCAGCTTGCAGAAGTCACCCACAGCCATGTGGCCCTCTCCATAAGCTTTTTTAAAACTTAGCCGCTTACTTCTTCAAAGCCAGCAAGAGAGAAAGAGTGAGTCTACAAGCAAGATGGAGTCATATAAATAACATAATCACAGAAGTGACATGCCATTGCCTTTGCTATATTCTGTTGGTTACAAGAAAGTCGCAGGTGATTCCCACACTCAAAGGGCACACATTATACAAAGGCATGAATACCAGGATGTAGGGACCGTGGGAGCCATGGTAGAACTTGTTTGACACATAAGGTAACTCATTTGCACCAGTTTTAACTCAGTCTCTTGGTTTACTTTTCAGTCAAATTCAGATTCTTTCTTCTATTCACCCAAGGGTTTATATAAATGGTACTATGGATTGAATTGTGTCTCCCTCTTCCAAATCATATGTTGAAGTCCTACCATCCAATACCTCAAAAGGTAATTTGGTTCTTTACAGAGGTAATCTAGTTAAAATTGTCATTAGGGTGGGCCCTAATCCAATGTGAATGGTGTCCTTATAAAAATTGGAAATTTGGAGATAGACATGTACGCAGAAAGAATACCATGTGAAGGTGAATGCAGAGGTATGGGGTGATGCTTCCAAAAGCCAAGGAATGCCAAAGATTGCCAGTAAATCACCAGAAGGCAGGGAGGGAACACAGCTCTTAGAAGGAACCAACCATGCCAACATTGTGATCTAAGATATCTAGCTTCCCAAACTGTGAGACAAGAAATTTCTCTTGTTTAAGCCATTCAATTTGTGATACTTTGTTTTCAGCCCTAGCAAACTAATATACAGAGCATTGGGAGAGGGGCATCTGGGGTCTTATGACATTGCTGGACCCCTCTGAGATCTAGGTTTCTTGTCTGGTCTTTGAATGTTGTCCTCTCTCGCATGTCCACTGTTACTGGTCTATGAGGTCCCACCAGGTTCCTTCAATCTGGATGATCCACATATAACCTATTGACTGGGTCACCAGTGGTGTCTAGGAAGCCCCTTTCCTCCTCTAGTCCTCTCTGCCTCTTAGGACATGGGACAATTTGGCTGCACACTGCACCACTCAGGAATACCCTGGAATCTCTGAGAATGTCTACATCCATCCTATAGCCATTGCATGCTGGCTCAGGAGCTTCTCCAAGAGGCTTGAGGCCTCTTTAGAGAGGTGAGGTACAAGCCCCCTGCTCTGATATCTCCCCAGACTTATCTGTGGTTGGTGACACAGACACTGCAAGATTGATCCTCCAAAGGATAAGGTACCAGAGCCCTCTTTCACCACTAAGCTCACTTCTGTCCCCCTACTTCTGCCTCTCAGCAGCACCCCCAATCCCTAGCCCAGAAAGCATTCTCCTATCCTGTCTGTGATCATGTCACCACACAATCTATCCATCTCTCGATTTATAATATAAACTATATCATCTGAATTCTTCAGGTTTACTTTTGATATTTTGGAACTCAAAGTTAAGATTTTAACTCTTTGTTCTTGCTCAGACAATAAATTTAGTCTAAAGGTAGAGTTTTAATAGTGGAAGTTCTGGAGGATGAAAAAAAATTACTGAGAGGACAAAAACCTGAGTCAATATATCAAGATATCATCTCGATATATGTAGTGGTTGACAATGACTTATTGAAGAATTACTAATTTTGTTGGTGTGAAAAAGATGGGCATGATTTCAACACATTATTTAAAACCCATCACAGTCACATTTTCTCTGCTTACTCTAACTTATTTTTCTTCATAGGATTTATTGCTGCCTGAAACTGTATTGTTTCTTGATTGTCTCTCCCTCCTAATAGAGTGTAATATAAGAACCATCCTCCAGTGCCTATAATAATGCCTGCTGTATAAGTCCTCAATAAATGGATATTTAATGGATGAATAAGTGTGCAATGAAAGATAAAATATATTCAAAGGGCAAGAAACATTATAAATAAAGACAGATAAATAAAACCATGGGAAGACTGGTTTAATTAGAACTGAAATAAGTGTAATTTCTCTCTCTGTGTTAAACAAAACATGAACCATGTACACTTCCTAGCCCCTATGATAGACAATACTAAGATCAATCAAAATAACTTAGCTACCTGCTCTGGAAAATACTTGCCTTTGGAAGATAATACTGTGACCTAACTAACGTAGTCACTTTAAGGCCCACATCTCACTGTGGATTGGTATTCAAAGCTTTTATATTAAAAACTCTGCCCAATCCCAACTAGCTTCCTATATTAAAAGACTTTTTAAAATCACCTCATCCAGCTCTAAAAGCTTATATTGCTCCTTCTCTGACTTTCCCTCTGAGATGTTACTAGGACTCTAGCAAGTGTTCTCTCTTCTTGCAGTAAGTCTAATAAACTTAGATTTGCTTGGTCAAAGTTGCCCACTGATGGTCTTTTTCATATGACTTAGGTGAGGAGGGAGCAAATAGAGTGTGACTAGAGCATTTGACATGTGAGTCAGGGTGAGAGGTAGTGTCTGATTCTAGTGGTAAGAAGGAGATAATACTGGAAAGGTTTGTTGGGGTCTGTATTAATCAGAGTCCAAGTCAAGAAAACAGAAACCTCTGTAGCTATTTAAAATAGGAGGAACTTAACACAGGGAATTGGTTACATGAGTAATGGAATGTCAGAGAAAGATAGAGAGAGAGAATGCAAAGGGGATGGCTACAGTTTAAGTAACTACATGAAGCAACTATAATCACTATGGCTGGTGACAAAAGGATGAAGGTGATGTTACCAGAGCCCAGATGTGCAGAGTAGAAGGGCTCTGTGGTTACGCTGGAACCATGGCTAAGAGGCCTCCTGGCTGATGTTGCCACTATGAAGAAGGTAGGGATTGCAAGAGGGATGCAGCCACTTCCAAGATGGTGCTAGAAGCAGAGAGGGAGGAGGGAGAATAACTTCTCCATTTTCTTACTTTCTATGTCCTGTCAGTGACCCCTACTAGAAGAAAAATAACAGGAGGCCATTTGTCAAGGAGTCCTGGGAAAAGTAGTATGCAGACCCTCAGGTTCAGAATTATAGAGCCAAATAGAGAAAAACACTTGTGGGCTGAAAGGTGACAGGTAAACTGAGCACAGGACCAAACTGAGAAATGTAGACAAGGAACTTGGAATTTTAGAGAGGTTATAAGGACCTGTAATAAGTGGAATGATATAAACAAGGTCTTGGGAAAGAAGTAGGCTACCTTTCTCAGTTCTACATGAAACTATACCACCCCATCCCACCCAACCCACCAAGCTATGAGCTTTCCTATTTCTCTACACACCTTTACTGGGGAGAACTTAGCTTTCTCCTACCTACCCCCATAACTCTCTCCATGGTTAGAGAAGAAATCTAGGGACTAGGAATAAGAAATTTTTATCATGGCACTATTCATTGTCAGTGAATGTTAGAAATATTTGTAATGGAATCCAGGACAGGGGTGGGAGTAGGGGGGAAAATACATCATTTTTAGCATAATAATGGCCAGGATTATTATTTCACAAGAAGTAAGATCAGTATCCTTAATATTAGTAATATGAATTTCTCATGGTGGTTAGATTGTGTTATCAAAAAATAAAGAACATTTGTGGTTGGGTATTGCACTGGTTTTAGCTTTTTTTTTTTTTTTTTTTCTTGGAGAAAATCAGTTGCAGCCTAAGGAAAGACTCGTTGTTTTGCCATTCTTCCTATGGGTTGAGTTTCTGGGATTAATTGAATCTCTTTCCCTTTGTCCCTGAAAGGTCAGGAAGTTATTACAATGAATCACCTTGTTGACCCTTCTTGTTGCTACCTATGCTTTTTTTTCCCAGAGAAATTACTTATTGTTTTTTAAATATGTATATGTATTCCAGGTGTATAGCATTATAACTTGACCTTTGTATATCTACAAAGTGATCATCCCCACTAGTCTAGTTACCAGCCATCACCATACAGTTGACCCTCTTCACCCATTTTGCCCGACCCTTATTGGATATATGATTTACAAATACCTTCTCTTATTCAGTAGGCTGCCTTTAATTTTGATAATGGTTTCCTTCACTGTGCAGAAGCTTTTCAGTTTGATGTAGTACCGTTTGTTTATTTTTGCTTTTGTTTCCCTTGCCTTTTGATTCAAATCCAAAAAATATCACTAAGACCAATGTCAGTGAGGTTACTGCCTATGTTTTCTTCTAGGAGTTTAATGGTGTCAGGTCTTACATTCAACTTTTTAATCCATTTTGAGTTAATTTTTTTGTATGATGTAAGATAATGGTCTAGTTTCATCCTTTTGTATGAGGCTGTCCAGTTTTCCCAACACCATCTATTAAAGAGACTATCCTTTCTCATAAACAAGATTGACAAACCTCTGGCCAGGATCACCAAGAAGAAAACAGAGAGAATACAAATAAATAAATAAGAAGTGAAAAAGGAGACAAAACAACCGATACCACAGAAATACACAAAAACATAAAGGAATACTGTGATTAATTATATGCCAACAAATTTGACAACCTAGAAGAAATGGACAAGTTTCTAGAAACATACAGCCCAACAAAATCGAATCAAGAAGAAATAGATAATTTGAACAGACAAATCACTAGAAGTGAAATAGAATCTGTAACTTAAAGACTCCCTATAAACAAAAGTTCAGGACCAGATGGCTTCATAGGTGAAACCTACCAAACATACAAGGAAGAACTTATACCAGTCCTTCTCAAACTCTTCCAAAAAATTGAAGAGGAGGGAACATTCCCAATGACATTCTATGAAGCCACTATCACCCTGATACCAAAACCATACAAAGACACCACCAAAACCCAAAATTACAGGCCAATACCGTTGATGAATACAGATGCAAAAATTCTCAACAAAATATTAACAAAATTAACCCAACAACACACAAAAAGATTATACACCATGACCAAGTAGGATTCATCCCAATTCACAAGGATGGTTCAACACATGCAAATCAATCAATGTGATACACCTCAACAACAAAATAAAATACAAAAACCATATGATCATCTCAACAGATGCAGAAAAAGCATATGACAAAATTCAACATCCATTCATGACAAAAACTCTTACAAAAGTGGGTATAGAAGGAACATATCTCAAGATAATAAAAGCTATTTTTGACAAACCCACAACTAATATAATACTCAATGGTGAAAAGCTGAAAGCCTTTCTGCTAAAATCTGGAAGAAGACAAGGACTCCCACTCTCACCTCTTCTATTCAACACAGTATTGGAAGTCCTAGCCACAGCTAATAGACAAGAAAAAGAAATAAAATGTATCCAGATTGGAAGAGAAGAGGTAAAATTGTCATATATGCAGATGATATGATACTATATATAGAAAACCCTAAAGACTCCATACGAAAACTACTAGAACTGATAAATGAATTCAGCAAGGTAGCAGGATACAAGATTAACATGCAGAAATCAGTTGTATTTCTTTATACCAACAATGAAATATCAGAAATGTAATGTAAAGAAAAATACCTTTTAAGATCGCACCCCAAAAATAAAATACTTAGGAATAAACCAGACCCAGGAGGTACAGCAATCCCACTCCAGGGCATATATTCGGACAAAACTATAATTCAAAAAAATACACACACCCCTACGTTCCTAGCAGCACTATTCACAATAGCCAAGACATGGAAATAACCTAAATGTTCATCAACAGATGAATGGATAAAGAAGATGCAGTATATATATATACTTCATATACTGTATATATACACATATTCACATATATTTATATGAATACTACTCATCCATAAAAAAGGAGAAAATAATACCATTTGCAGCAACAGGGATGCAACTAGAGATTATCATGCTCAGTGAAGTAAGAAAGAGAATGAGAAAGAGAATGAGAAATACCATATAATATTACTTATATGTGGAATCTAAAATATGACACAGATGAACCTATCTATGAAACAGAAATAGAATCATGGACATAGAGAACAGACTGGTGGTTGTTGAGGGGGAGGGGTTTGGGGGAGGTATGAAGTGGGAGTTTGCTGTTAGCAAATGTAAGCTTTCATATATAGAATGGATAAACAACAAGGTCTTACTGTATAGCACAGAGAACTATATTCAGTACCCTATGATAAACCATAATGGAAAAGGATATATCGAAAAAAAGAATGTATACGTAACTGAATTACTTTGCTGTACAGCTGAAATCAACACAACATTGTAAATCAACTATCCTTCAATTTAAAAAAAAGTGAAGGGATTATCCTTTCGCCATTGTATGTTCTTTGTTCTTTTTTCATAAATTGTCACTTTGCTGTACAGCAGAAATTAACACACCATAGTAAATCAACTATACTTCAATTAAAAAAAGTGAAGGGTCTATTGTTTCTCCATTGTATGTTCTTTGCTCTTTTTTCATAAATTAATAGTCCATATACGTATGGGATTATTTTTGGGCTCTCAGTTCTGTTTCACTGATCGGTGTGTCTGTTTTTGTACAGTACATAATATTTCAATTAGGTTTGATGTTTGAAATCAGGAAGCATAATACCTCCAGTTTGTCTTCATTCTTGAGATTATTTTAGCTATTCAAGGTCTCTGTGTTTCCATGCAAATTTTAGAATTATTTCTTCTAGTTCTGTGAAATATGTCATTGGAATTTTGATAGGGATTGCATTAAATCTGTCAATTGCTTTGAGTCATATGGACATTTTAACAACATTAATTCTTCCAATCCATGAACACAGAATATCTTTCCACTTATTTGAATCTTCTTCAATTTCTTTCAACAGAGTCATAATTTTCAGTGTACGCATCTTTACCTCCTTGGTTAAATTCATTCCAAGGTATTTTATTCTGTTTGTTTCTAAATAGCATTGTTTTCTTAATTTCTCTTTCTGTTAATTCATTATTGGTGTATAGAAATGACAGAGATTTCTGTGTGTTGATTTTGTAACCTACAAATATACTGAATTTACTTATTAGTTCTAAGAGTTTTTTGATGGAGTCTTTAAATTTCTCTCTCTATAGTATCATGTTACCTACAAATAGTGGTGGTTTTACTTTTTTCTTTCTGATTTGAGTGCTTTATTTTTCCTGTCTGATTGCTGTGGCTAGGACTTCTGAGACTATGTTGAAAAAAAGTGGCAAGAGTGGACATCCTTGTCTTTTTCCTGATCTTAGGGGAAAATCTTTCACCTTTTCACCATTGACTATGATGTAAGCTGTGAGTTTGTCATACATATCCTTTATTATGTTGTTATATTCCCTCTAGAGCCACTCTGTTGAGCGTTGTTTTTTTGTTTGTTTCATTTTGTTTTTTTGCTTTTTTTGGGCAATGCTGCACTGCTTACAGGATCTTAGTTCCACAGCCAGGGATTGAACCTGCATCCCCTGCAGTGGAAGCATGGAGTCAACCACTGGACTACCAGGGAAGTTCTTACTGGGTGTTTTTTTTTTATCATAAATGGATGTTGAATTTTGTCAGATGTTTTTTCTGCATCTATTGAGATGATAATATGATTTTTATCCTTCATTTGGTTAATGTGATATATCATGTTGATTTCTTTGCAGATAAACCATTCTTTTAGCCTTGGAATAAATTTCACTTGATCATGATGTATGATCTTTTAATGTGTTGTTGGATTTGGTTTGCTAACATTTTCTTGAGGATTTTTGCCTCTATGTTCATCAAAGATATTGGTCTTTAATTTTCTTTTCTTGTGGTGTCCTTGTCTGGTTTTGGTATCAGGATAACGTTGGTTTTGTAAAATGTGTTCGGAAGGTTTCCCTCCTTTTCAATTTTTTTGAAAAAAATTGACAAGAATAGGTATTAAGTCCTCTTTGAATGTTTTGTAGAATTTGCTAGTGAAGTCATCTGGTCTTGGGCTTTGTTTTCTTGGTAGATTTTGGATTACTGTTTCAATCTCCTTACTAGTAATCAGTCGATGAAGTCTCTTATGATCTTTTGCATTTCTATGACATCAGTTGTAACTTCTCCTCTTTCATTTCTGATTTTATTTATTTGAACCCTCTCTTTTTTTCTTGGTTAGTCTAGCTAAAGCTTTGTGAATTTTGTTTATCTTTGACAGAGATACACTTTTAGTTTCATTGATCTTTCTTTTCTTTTTTTTGTCTCTATTTCATTTATTTCCACTCTGATCTTTACTATTTCCTTCCATCTACTAATTTGGGGCTTCATTTGTTCTTCTTTTTCTCGTTCCTTTAGGTGTAAAGTTAGATTGTTTATTTGGGATTTTTCTTGTTTCTTGAGGTAGGCCTATATTGCTATGCACTTTCCTCTTAGAACTGCTTTTGCAGCATCCCATAAATTTTGGTATGTTGTATTTGTTTTCATTTGTCTCTTCATACTTTTTGATTTCTTCTTCAATTTCTTTGATGACCCATTGGTTGTTCAATAGCATGTTATTTAATCTCTACATTTTTGTGTTCTTTTTTTTTTTCTTGTGATTGATTTCTAGTTTCATATCACTGTGGTCAGAGATGCTTAATATGATTTCAATCTTCTTAAATTTATTGAGGCTTGTTTTGTGCCCTAGCGTGTGATTTATCCTAGAGAATGTTCCATGTGCACTTGAGATGAATGTGTATTCTGCTGCTGTCAATGAAATGTTCTGCATATACCTATTAAGTCTATATGATCTAATGTGTCATTTAAGTCAAATATTTCCTTATTGATTTTCTGTCTAGATGATCTATCCATTGATGTAAGTGGGGTTTTGAAGTCCCCTACTATTATTGTATTGTTTTCACTTTTTCCCTTTAAATCCATTCATATTTGCTTTATCTTGGTGCTCCTTTTTTGGATATGTATACATTTATAAATGTTATATTTTCTTGCTGGATTGATCCCTTTATCATTATGTAATGCCCTTCTTTGTCTTTTACTAACGTCTTTGATTAAAATATATTTTAAAGTTATTTTTATTGAAATATAGTTGATGTACAATATTATGTTTGTTGCAGCTGTACAACATAGTGATTCAAAATTTATATACATTGTGAAATGTTCACCATGATAAGTCTAGTAAACACTTGTCCCCATAGAATGCTATTAGAGTACCACTGACACTATTTCCCATACTATACAACATCCCTGTAACTTTAAAATTTTATATTTGGAAGTTTTAACCTCTTAATCCCCTTCACCTATTTTGCCCATCCCCCCATTGCTCCCCTCTGGCAACTACCCATTTGTTCTCTCTATGAGTTTGTTTTTGTTTTGTTTTGTTTGTTTCATTTTTTAGATTCCACATATAAGTGAGATTATACGATATTTGTCTTTCTCTTTCTGACTTATTTCACTTAGCTTAATACCCTCTAAGTCCATCCATGTTGTTGCAAATTGCAAGATTTCATTCTTTTTTTATGGCTGAATAACATTCTCTTTTATATACATGTATATGCACACACACACACACACACACACACACAATTCCTAAAAGAAAACACAGGGGAAATATTGGACTTGGCAATGATTTCTTGACTATTACACTAAAAGCACAAGTAATAAAAGCAAAAATAGACATATGAGACTCCATCAAACTTAAAAACTTTTGTGCGCCAAAGGACACAATCAACAGAGTGAAAAGGCAATCTACAGAATGGGAGAAAATATTTCAGGTCACACATCTGATAAGAGGTTAATATCCAGAATATATAAAGAGCTCCTACAACTCAACAACAACAATATCAAATAACCTCCAATTAAAAAATGGGGAAATGGCTTGAATAGACATTTCCCCAAAGATGGTATACAAATGGCCAATAAACATATGAAAAGCTCAACATCACTAATCAGAGAAATACAACTCAAAACCACAATGAGATATCACCTCACATCCCTTAGGATTGCTAGTATTTAAAAAAAAAAACAAACAGAAAATAACAAGTGTTGCTGAGGTTGCAGAGAAATTGAAACACTTATACGCCATTGGTGGGATTGCAAAGTGGTGCGACTGCTATGGAAACAGTATGGCAGTTTCTCAAAAAACAAAAAAATAGAACTATCATATGATCCAGCAGTCCTACTCCTGTATATACCCAAAATAATTGAAAGCAGGATATTGAAGAAATATTTTCACATCCATGTGCACAGCAGCACTATTCACAACAGCCAAGAAGGGGAAGCAACTTAAATGTCCATCAATGGATGAATGGATGAAGAAAATATGGTATATACCTAGAGTGGAATATTATTCAGCCTTAAAAAAGAAAGAGGTCCTCTCACATACTACATCATGCAGAAATCTTTGGGCCATTATGCTAAGTGAAATAAACTTGACACAAAAAGACAAATACTGTATGATTCCGCTTATATGAGGTATCTAAAGTAGTCACATTCGTGGTAACAGAAAGTAGAATGGTGGTTACCAGATAGGGAGAGGGGAAAAGGGGAATTGTTGAATGGGTATAGAGTTTCAGATTTGCAAGACGAAAAAATTCTAGAGATCTGTTTCACAACCATGTGAATATACTTAACACTTCTGAACTGTACACTCAAAATGATTCAGATGGTAAATTTTATGTATGTATTTTTTACCAAAATAATAATTTTTTTAAAAAAGTGCTTTTTCTTCCTCCCACACATTCAGAATAGACTGTTTTTCAAATCAGATTATAGCTAGAAATATTGTCAACTATGGGACTTCATACTAAAATCTTCCTTCTCCACCTCAGGGGCCATCAAATCCAGCCTACAGAAAAATCCCTTTTTATTACTGTGGGTTAAATAGGGACTACACATATACAAAGGCTACTCCTTCAGGGCTGGCGTCTGTGGCTCCCATTTAAAAGCCCAAACTTCCAAACACATTTATAGTAACTTTCCTTCAGGAGATAGATAGAGTTATATGGAGATTGAACCGGAAAAAAGTGTTAGACCTCATCTGGCCCATTCCCATCATTTTACAGACAATGAAATTTAAGAGGAGGAATTACTGAGTTAAGGCCACATAACTAGAGATAAAGCTGGTCTGGTGTTTAGGCATCCTGAGATAATATAATAGCCCATGAAGGGAGACAACTGAATTCTAGTCCTTGGTTTGATATGTAGGGAAGTTTACTTCTCTCTCTCAGCCTTGATTTTCTCATCTGTTAACTGGGCAGTGAGGTGTTCAGGTGGGTAGACTAGATGATTGCTGCTCTTTCCAGGACTAAAAGTGGCTGGCACATAGTAGGTGCCTGAGTATTTGTTGAATGAATTAGATACAGACTCTGTGGTTCTATGGCATCTATCAATTTATTATTCATTTAGTATAAGCACTCCGTTCATTCATTTAGTATCAGCTCATTCTACCTCATTGTGAGATTTGTCCTGTCTGAATACTCATTTATCTGTTAATGGTTAAACCTGGAGGCAGTTAGTTATGAAATTACTTATTTGATTTACTAACCAAGTAACACCAAATATGCCTTTTCACAATCTGAAGATTAAGGAAAGGGAATGCAAACAAATTCAACTTGATATTGATGACCATTGAGGGCCACGTGATCTGGCACATATCTGTCCTCAAAAATGTATCTTCCTTCATCGTCTCCCCA
The DNA here is from genome assembly GCA_004363435.1 of Platanista minor. Classification (NCBI taxonomy): domain Eukaryota; kingdom Metazoa; phylum Chordata; class Mammalia; order Artiodactyla; family Platanistidae; genus Platanista; species Platanista minor. Next base: position 6,218 of record RJWK010036141.1, on the reverse strand, counting down.
TTAAGGAGTAGTTTTGATTACCCGGAGATTTAAAGGAGATTTCCTTCTAAGTCCATTCAATCAATCTGTCAGCAAGTGTTTATCAAACACCTACCCCATGTCTCTCTAGGTGGTCTAGGAGTGACAGAAAAGTTAACACAAGGTCCCTACTCTCTGGTAAGTCAGCTAGGACTGCTGGGCTTATGAAACCAGGGAATGATCTACGTGGTCTTTCTTCTTCAAGGAGGCTAGATTCAGTTTCTTCATATGGCGGTGGCAGAATTTCAACAGGGCAAGTCCCGCTGTTTTCTCAATCTCTGCTAATGTCCCATTGGTCAAAGCAATACTCATGGTCAAGCCCAGAGTCTATACAAGGGCATGGATACTGGAGGCTTGATTCCTTGGGCGAAGGGGAGTCATTAAAGTAAGGGTCTTAGCTATTTAGAGAGACAGAAGAGTCTGACAACATTAATTAAGCTCTTGAATTTAGTCATAACTAAGGCCAAATCTACCCCTGGGCTTCCTAGTTATGTAAATCAATAAATTCTCCATCCCTTAGTCTGTTTATTTATTTTTAAAAATAAGGTAGTTACAGTCCTAACTCACACAAAAGTCTTACCTACTGCAAAAAGTTATAGAGAAACTAAATTAAGACCTAGGGGTCCTAATATCTGTGTAAATGAAATATTAGGTTGACTCCAACTTTTCATGCCTCTATTTTGAAACTAATTTGATGCCTGACAAAAATCATTTCTCATTAGTGTATATCCTCTGCCAGCAGCCACCTAAGGATTAATTGGTACAAGCCAGTTACAATATAAAGAGAATGGTTTCCTAAGCTGAATTGTATACCCCCAAATTTTCTTGCACATAAAACAGTTTCATTGCTGTCTAGGTACACTTCTAGATATCCACAAATAATGTGACAAACATAAGATGCTGCCATGCAGATAAGTGGAAGGTGGCTGTCTTTCCTTGAGCTCTGCTTAAGCAGACCGAGACTCAAAGATTTGTGTTTATTTGGGAGGTAATCTGAGGAAGTTTCATTAGAGGCACAAGAAAGTGAGACAGGGAACAAAAGAAGCGAATACAGGGCACGTTATAAAACCATTAACCACTGGGGGTAAATACCTTTGGAGAACCCTGGGAGACAAGGCAGAACATGCTTCAGAGTTACCCATCTATTGATTGCAGTAACCTAGTATGTTCTGACTAAGACAGATACAAAGAACAATATTTGCTGCTTTTAAAATGCAAGTTAACATGGCAAGAGCTCCACATGGGCTGTGAAATATTTCTGAGATTCTAATTTTAAGTGGCAACAGGTCTCCATAGGCCTGCTTTAGATCAGCTGTTCCAAAATCCATTCTGCTTCCAAAGTTAAGTTGGGAACTATGGGGGGGCGGGTGGACAGCTACCTTCTACAAGTTCAAGGTCATCCCCTATCATGTGGTTTCAAGCAGTTTGGCACTAGTGAATTAATCTGAAGGAAAATCTTGCCCTATAGGCAATATTTTGGGCCCGTCTAAACCTATATGCTGGGTAATAGGCTCTTGGCTGCAAATCACAAAACATTCCCAAAAGACTTTTTCCGCCTGAGACTCTTTCCATTCCTTAACTTTTATTCTTTTGTTACTAATCTCAAACTTTCAAAGGAGGGAGATATACTAGACCAGAGAGAGACAAAAAGAAAAAAAAAAGTATTGTCCTATGGATCCCATATGGATTAGTTGCCAACATTTAATTACTTATCAATATCTGATTAGTTGCCCATGACTACCCCCTGAATTAGCTGTCAACATCTGAAAAGCATTTTTACCATCAAAAAAGAAAGAAATTCAACATCTGCATTTTCTGCTTTTCTTGAAACACTGGATCTTGTAGGGCAAAGGCTGATCAGAAGTAAACAGCAACCACCTCCTTTTGACAATTCTCGCCCTCCCCCAGTCAGCAACATTCTCCACCTGACCATTACACTTATTTCTGTGACCAGAAAAGTCTCTGAAAAAATAAGAACACATTTCTGGGAGGCCATGTAGAGCATCAACATTGTGGAGTCTACTTAAAGAGAAGTTTGCACATAGTCTAGCCGTTCTGGCTTTAAAAGCCAGAGTTCCAGGACAGACATGGAGCAGATATAAACTTATTTTTCTATGCCAGGATTTGAACTGACAAGCAATATTCCACCAATTCACTGGGAAATAGACTATGAAGTTCAAGACCAGCTATAACCTCGGGGAAAGAAAATTATGCCAGTCACTCTCTGAGATTTGTTATTTAAAAACAAACAAATGCACAACAGCCTGAAAAGTCAGCAGGGACAAGGAAATAGCTTCAACAAGCTCAAGGAAGATTTTTTTTAGGTAAACATCAATACCATATAACATTTATTGAGCATTTACTATGTACTAGGCATCGTTCTAAGTGATTCATGTGAATTTTCACATTTAACACACACAGCACTTAATGAGGTAGACAAAATTATTGTTCCCAGTTTATACATGAAGAAACTGAAGCTCAGAGGGGTTAAGTAACTTGCCCAACCAAGGTCACCCAAATACTGCGTGTGGAGTCAAGGTTTGAATCTAGACTAGTTGGGCTGCAGAGGCCACTACCACCCTGTAAATGCTCTACAGTCTTATAACCTATTTTGCAGCCCTACCCAGCTTGGTATAGTTTCTGAACTTACCTGGTGCTCTTAAATTCCCCAGTACACTGATGAGATTAGCTCTTAGAATGAAGACAACTAGAATGTGGATAAAATGTGACGGATGTTCAATTTGGGGCTCATTGAACATTAAGATGTAGCGATCAGAGCCAACCCCTGAGAAAAAACACATTACATGGCAGCATTGTGGGTGGGAGCCCAGCTCTGCCCTCACTAGCCACATGTCCTCAGGCAAGTCAGGCTCAGTGCCCTCGTCTGCAAAACAGGCATGATAGTATTTGTCTTCCAAGGTCATTTTGAGGAATAAATGAGTTAACATTTGTGGGCACCAGGTAGGCTACGGACAGTCCAAAAATACTAACCCCTTGCACTGCCCTGACCTATTAAAAATTGTAATTTTGTTACTAAAATAAATGTATTTGGTGGTATATATGCATTTTTCTCTTGGACAAACTGCCTGATGGGTCCTGGAAGCAACTGTCACCAAGTCTCAACCTGTTTGACATGAATGTTTAAGGATGCCTTATTTGGCTTCAACTAACCTCCCCTGGTACATTTCCAGTGGGTGGTGAAGATGGCAAATAATACTCTTTAATGCCTCTATTTGAGGGGCAATGCCTTGTCATGGCACATTAGACTTGACATGTGGGTACCTGGAGAGAGATTAGAGTGATTGAACTCGCTCTAAAAGTGTAACATCATCATTTCACTCCCTAAGGAATAGGGTCTCATCTGATTTGGGTTTGAATTTTGTTTTGTTCATCTGTGTTAAGAGAACAGAGTGATACACATCCATCAGTCTTCTCAGGCCCCAGGCTGCCTAAAGATTAAACATGGGGTTTTTCTCAATGATACCAATTTGCCTGTAATTGTTGTTTTTTTTTTTTTTAATTTTTCTGCAGGCCCAGCTCTGTAATTTCCTATGTTTTTTTTTTTTTTTCCTCTTGCAAGCAAAGATCAAGCTTAAAATGAACAGTAACCTAACTGTTCATTTGTCCTAAATCCACCTTCCACAGACAGTCTCATTAAATTGTAATTTTAGACTTAGGGAGGACTAAGTCTGAGACCCAGCGGTTAACTGCTTTGCCTTTTATCTCTCCACTAACCTGGTCTCCTGGCTTCTGTCTAGTACCCTTTGCACTTCACCCACTACAAACAAAAAGTGTTTTGAGGAAGCCCTGCTGATGAAGAGACTGATGTACCAGCATTCTGCTCCGGAAAGTCAAAGAGGTTGACTTCTCATTACCGCCATTGGCAACCACCAGCACCCTCAACCCCATCATCTCTTAACTGGCCCTCCTGCACCCAACCTTGCCTTTCCTACTAATCTTTTCTTCACACAGAAGCCAGAGGAACGTATCAAAATATTAGTTACATCATGGCACTGCTGAGTTCAAAACCCTGTATGACTCTCTACTTCAGAGTAAAAGCCCAAATTCCTGAAGTGGCTGATGAACCCTACCTCTTCTCCTCCCCATCCTCCACATACATTTTGTCCCACATATGATGGTGCCCTTGCTGTCCCTTGAACAGCATGCTCCCAGTGCACTGACACACTTTCCCATATTTGCCGCCTCACTCCTGTACGTCCCGTAAGCTTTACTTAGCTGTCACCTCTGTGAGGCCTACACTGACCACTCAGTTTAAAGCTGCAAACCCATTTCCAGCACTGCCCTGTTTTCTTTCTCTCCATGGCACTTATCACCATATATAAGTCATCTCAGGCCTGCCATAACAAAATACCACAGACTGGGCAGCTTAAACAACAGAAAGATATTTTCTCACAGTTCTGGAGGCTAGAAGTCATGATCAAGGTGCCAACAAATTCTGTTTCTGTTTCTAGGGAGGTCTCTCTTCCTGGCTGTAGACAGCTGCCTCTCCCTCTGTCCTTACATGGCTTTTCCTGGGTGCTTGTGCACAGAGGGGGAGGGAGGACAGAGAGTGCAAGACTAATCCTATTGGATCAGGGCCCCACCATTTTAACCTCATTTAACCTTATTACTTCTTAGAGGCCCCATCTCCAAATTCAGCAACACTGGTGGTTAAGGATTCAACATGTGAATTTGAAGTGGGGCAGAACAGCAGAACGAGGGCAGGGATTTTTGTCTGTTCTGTTTACTGCCTACAACAGTTCTTGGCATATAGTAGGTGCTCAGTAAATAATTGTTAAATGAATGAATGAAATACCTAGCCCACATGTGGTAGGCAGCCTCTAAAATGATTCCTGATTCCTGGTATTCACACTCTTGTGTAATTCCCTCCCCTTGAGTATGGGCTATACCTAGCAACTTCCTTCTAGTGTATAACAATAGTGCAAAAAATGTGAAAGAATGTCACTTCCAAGATCAGGTTATGAAAGGACTCTGGCTTCAGGCTTTGCCCTCTCTTGCTCTCTCACTTGCTGACTCTGGTGGAAGACAGCTGCCATGTTGTGAGCTGTCCCATGGAGAGGCCCACATGTCAAGGAACTGAGGGAGGCCTGTAAAAAACTCAGTCTTGCTGACAACCATGTGGTGAGCTTGGAAGAAGATCTTCCCTTGGTCATACTTTCAGATGAGACCACAGCCCCAGGTGATATTTAGATTGCAGCCTTGTGAGAGACCTTGAAGCTGAGTCACCCAAAGCCAGGACCAGATTCCTCACCTATAGAAACTATGAAATAACATTTGCCATTTTAAGCTATAAGTTATGGGGTAAATTTTTTATGTAGCATTGCATAACGAATACACCTAATAACATAGGGATGATGACCATGTCTTAAGAAACAGAAATCTGAACACTTTATCTGGGAATGATCATTTGAAATTGAGGCTGTCCTTATAACTTGGGACCATTCAAGTACTATAGGCTTAGACTATGGCAATTCAGGTACTTTCTTTATTCAATGTTCTAAAGTGGGCATCAGCAAACTACAGCTCACAGGCCAGCTGTCTGTTTTTTGCAAGTAAATTTTATGGAACACAGACACACTCATTTACTTAAAACATTGTCTATGGTTACTTTTGCAGAATTGAGTAGTGGTGATAGGGACCATCTGGCCAGCAAGCCTCAAGTTTTTACTATCTAGCCCTTTAAGAAAAAGTTTGTTACAACCCAATTCAAAAATGGGCAGGAGACCTAAATAGACGTTTCTCCAAAGAAGACATACCGATGGCCAACAAACACATGAAAATATGCTCAACATCACTGATCATTAGAGAAATGCAAGTCAAAAGCACAATGAGGTATCACCTCACACCTGTCAGAATGGCCATCATCAAAAAATCTACAAACAATAAATGCTGGAGAGGGTGTGGAGAAAAGGGAACACTCTTGCACTGCTGGTGGGAATGTGCATTGGTACAGTCACTATGGAGAACAGTATGGAGGTTCCTTAAAAAACTAAAAATAGAACTACCATATGACCCAGCAATCCCACTACTGGGCGTATACCCTGAGAAAACCATAATTCAAAAAGAGTCATGTACCAAAATGTTCACTGCAGCTCTATTTACAATAGCCAGGAGATGGAAACAACCTAAGTGTCCATCATAGGATGAATGGATAAAGAAGATGTGGCACATATATACAA
>RJWK010036140.1:0-21863 GCA_004363435.1 Platanista minor | reverse complement strand
ACCCACACACATATGGTCACCTTATCTTTGATAAAGGAGGCAGGAATGTACAGTGAAGAAAGGACAGCCTCTTCAATAAGTGGTGCTGGGAAAACTGGACAGGTACATGTAAAAGTATGAGACTAGAACACTCCCTAACACCATACACAAAAATAAGCTCAAAATGGATTAAAGACCTAAATGTAAGGCCAGAAACTATAAACTCTTGATATCTACCAAACTTCCTTTGAGAGAAACTCACATTTCCCCTTGATAAATAGGGTCAGATGTTGGTGTTATATTTATGTCTCCTTTACAAGGTCTCAGTCTAAGATCACTGGAGGTCTTTAGAATCCTTCTTGGCTTTTGAATAATAGATTTCTGAAATTGACATTGCCTTACCAAAGGTATTTAATGGAATGTGTTTAAGGATGCCATGTACCCTGGTACTATTTTTCACTGCCCAGCCATGTTTGGCTGGGGTGATGGTAGGCAGGTGAGGCTGAAATCCAGCCTTCCATCAAGGCGTCCAAGCCACATTCCCTAGCGTGGGGCTATGTTTGCCCTACCTTTCTTCACCTAAAGGTATTGTCTCTGTCCAGACCGGCCCTGATGACTGAGTCTTATCTTAGTGGGTACCTTTCCTCACATTCTCCAGAGGTGGGCCTATTGTTGTCACTGTTGTTTTCATTTAAAAAGATCATCAAGGTGACATGCATAGAAGTTTAAAAAAAATACAGGAATGGGGCGTAAATGGTTTAGTCAAAACATGAAATACATTTCAGATACAGTGGGAATAATAGGGTTTGATATGGGATTTAGAGTTGGGGAAGTGGAGTTTCAAAGGCAGAAGTCAGAGACATTAACCATGTCAGCCCAAAGAAGGCAGGGGTAGAAAAGGTAAGTTTGTATGAAGGTCTGAGAAGCTGGCCCGCTACGTCTGACCACGAAAGGGGTGCTTTCGTGGAGGCGTGTGGAAGCTACTGCTTCTACAGGCCTGCACCTAAGCACCTAGTGGTGGGCTTGACACGATTGTTGGTCAGACTCATCGTCACATGCAGAAATATGAAAGGAATATGGGAAGTTAAAAATGGGAGGCATAAAAACTACATACGTAAGAAGTTGATTTTATTTTCAAAATTGTAATAGAAAACAGGGGTAAAGATTGGGTGACAGGGAGGTGGAACAAACCCACTCTCTTGGTCCATTCGGGCTACTATAATAGAATACCATAGACTGGATGGCTTAAAACAACAGAAATTTATTTCTCACAGTTCTAGAGGCTGGGGAGTCCAAGATCAAGGTGCCTACAGATTCGGTTCTTGGTGAGGACCTGCTTCCTAGTTCTTAGATGGCTGTCTTCTCTCATATGGTCCTCACGTGGTAGAAAGGAGGGAGAGTTCAATGGGGTCCCTTTCACATGGCCAGTAATTCCATTCATGAGGGCCCTGCCCTCATGACCTTACACCTCCCAAAGGCCTCACCTCCTAATACCATCACATAAGGATTAGGTTTCAACATAGGAATTTGGGGGAGACACAAACATTCAGTCTGTAGCACACACTAAGGTGCTGCTTATTCTGAATGAGAAATTCAGACATTTTTTACTGTAATGTTGAAAACGTTACAGAACTTCACTAAGCCTGTATCTGTGAAGTGGGAATAATAACAGCGATATTAATGTTATATCAGGCAATATTGGTAAAATGTTTCATATATAGTAGGTGCCTAGTGAATGTTAGTTATCAATTTTGGTTGTTATAATAAGTTATTGGAGGGTGAACATGATTGGAGATGTGACTTCTGTATTTTAGGCATGTGGAATACTGAAGTGGTAAATTTATTATTAATTTACATACTTTTGACACTTGCTTCCATCAGTATTTTAAAATATTGATATAAGCAGAGAGTTCATCTCTTCTGTATAAGGGAATATGTTGTCATGATCACTCAAGCAATATATCATCACTCATCTGATATTTAAAATGTTAGTTTGAGGGCTTCCCTGGTGGCACAGTGGTTGAGAGTCCGCCTGCAGATGCAGGGGACACGGGTTCGTGCCCCGGTCCGGGAAGATCCCACATGCCACGGAGCAGCTGGGCCCATGAGCCATGGCCACTGAGCCTGCGCGTCCGGAGCCTATGCTCCGCAACGGGAGAGGCCACAGCAGTGAGAGGCCCGCGTACAGCAAAAAAAAAAAAAAAAGTCAGTTTGATTGAGAAATGAGAGTCCTGGGCAGAAGAATGTGATTTAAATGTGGTTTGGTTTATGTACAGACAAAATGGTTGATGACCAGGTTCTAGAGACTGGATAGACCCAGGGCTAGGGCAATTCACTGGGTTCCTGGGGCACTAGGTTTGAGCAACAGGTGTGAGGTTATGCCGCGTTGGTCCCCGACAGGTGTGTTCCATAACAGGTAATAGGTATCTACCTATGCCTGATGTTCAAGAGCAGTTGATGAAGGCCTTGGGACCTTGGGGTAGGAGGTAATGTGAAGAAATAGAGCAAAGTGTTAGAGTTATTATGATTGCACAACTTCTCATTCGGAGTATGGCCAGTGGAGGGTCAGAGTGGTGGTCTAGGAAGATAGGATCAGGAGGTGAAATGAACAGTTTTCATTTAGGAGTTCAGGCCTGAGAGAACTGAAGGGGAAAGCAATTTAGTAGAGTACAAGGCAGAGAATGAATCCTAAGGAACAAAGCAAGACCTTGGCAAGAAACCAGAGCCACGGCAGGTTTCTGATGAAGCTGGCCATGCTGGGCCTCTCATTTGCGAGGCTATTCGGGTTGGCACATGACTGAGCATAAAGGCTAGAGAGCTGCAGGCTACACAAGGTGAGCAAAGAATTAATACACTACAGAGTGTTTAGAACATGAAATAAAAAGACAATTTCTGCATGTAAATCCAAGCATTTTGAGTGATCAGCACGGAAATACATAGGCCATCATTTTGTGTGAGGTCATGAGGTAATGACTTTTTATTATCATGGTTATGCTTAATCTAAATGAATTATGCTTGATTTATTTGTACTTTTAGTGATTTATTCCTCAATATGACTTCTCTATCCAACAAATCCACTCCTATTTACTCTTTGGCCTCCCCCTGCTTTTATCAGCTACTGCTTTTCATTCAATAAATATATTTTGCTTGACTGCTAAGTTGGATGGGAGGTTGAATTGAAAATTGAGAGACTGACAGGAAGCAATTGATTGAGGACTGTGTTACCACATGGACTGGGTTGGATAAAACCCCCCAAAATTTATGTCCTTCTCAGAACTTCAAAAATGTGACCTTGTTTGGAAATAGGGTTGTTGTAGATATAATCAGTTAAGATGATGTCATCCTGGAGTAAAGTGGTCCCTTAATCTACCATGACTGATGTCCTTATAAGAAGAGAAGTGAAGGAGACACATAGGGAGAATGCCATGTGAAAACAGAGGCCGAACCTTGAGAGATGCATTTGCAAGCCAAGGAACACCAAGAAATGCCGAGGATCGCAGGCAGTACCAGAAGCCGAGAGGAAGATGTGGAACAGATTCTCCTCTAGAGCCTTCAGAGAGAGCGTGGCCCTGCCAACAGGCCAAAATCCTCATTTTGAATTGGTAGATTCCAGAACTGTGAGAGAATACATTTCTGTTGTTTTAAACACCCAGTTTGTTACCGCAGCCCCAGGAAACTAATAGACCATGCAAAGGAATTTAAATATTATAGTATTAATTTATCTATAAAGAATTTTAACTGCCAGAGCTACTCTTCCATTGAATATCAGTTTTATGTATCTTTTATCATGTAACACATCGTTAAAGTAATCATTTTAAAGGATGTAAAAAGGAAGTAATAGTTCCTTGAAGGTACCCAAAAGTTTTGATTTGTGGATCAGGCCAATACTAGTAAGGCATTTGATAGAGTTTCTCATAGTATCCTTCTGTGCACTTAGAGCAATGCATCAACTCAATACATTTCTTACTATATATTTGGTGATTGAGACTTTAGCCTAGAAGGGGCAGATTAAGGTGTATTAAGATACACTGTGAAAAAAGTAGGTGCATGTTAAATAGAGAAATGAAAATATACAGAGAATTGCCCCAAAACAATTGATTTGTATTTATCCCTCTTCTTAACACACCCATTCTTCTCTGCCCTTTTAAAAAAAATCTGTTTTACCAATTTTCCCACAATCAATCTCCCTGCCATTGTTTAGGCTAAATACAACACTTCTGTAATCCAGTTTAACATGTACCACAGGCATGGAAGTTCGATGTAAACTCCTTGGAGACAGATACCCTCTTTTATTTATCTTTGAATTACCAAGCTCTAAAATATTTGTGCCCTCATAGATCTGTTTCTTGAGATGGGACACCTTAGTCACCAGTTCGTATATCATACAGTGCAGTGATGTAAGTGCACTCCTTAGCTTTTCTGACCATTCAGAAAAGCTTGCATTTAATAAATAGCATTAAAAGAAATGGATTTCTTTTCCACTGATGTTCAGGTGGAGAGGTTTTGGACATTCTCAGAAATGAGAAGGAATTCTCTTAGTTAAATCTGTATATATATTCTGTGCTATCTAAAACACAATGGATGCATGTTGTTTCCTTTACCTTTAGTTAAGGCCTTCCCATTGCCAAGAAAAGGGAAAGAAAAGTAGAAATTGTAAAATATTCAGCCATCATTAGCTAACCATTCTTTGCAAATAGGTAGCATATTTGCATTATCTATTTACCAGGGATTTTCATTAATGTTACAGAGAGACTCAAAGACTTGGAGGAGAGTGTTGATTCCATGTGGCTGCATTTCTTTAAGGCCTAAGCCTCCTGTGTTAACATCTGAATTTGAAATGCTTATAAACATAGTCCGTCTCTAAATTGCAACAAAGATTGGTATTGTGAAGATTATTAATAGTTCACTCAACTGAAGGGGACAGTAAACAGCAGACATGAAGATTTTTGCCCTCCCAAATCTTAAAGACATCCATTTTAGAGAAAAGGAGAGAGGAATAACAATTTCCTTAAAATAATAGAAAAGTTGAAATTATTGTTAGCCCTAAAACAGGGTAGAGATATGTGAATCTATGGGAAGAATTTTAGAAAATCAACGGAAGTCAAAGTTAGGTTTTGAATTGTACTTCTGGAATAAGGACATAATATGTAATCAGGCCATGTCTCTGATAATTATGTTAAATTAGATGAAAAAAATCACATGGATAAGAAAATGTAATTAAATCACTCACAATAAGAATGTCATTGTTTTCACTTTCTTTTAATAAATGAAAGGTGAGGAAAGATATCCTTTTAAACTATACGTGAGCAATTCCAGTATCTTCTCAGAAATGAAAATTGGATTGTAATATGAGCTTGTCTTTGACCGTGTTCTAAAAGGATAATACAATGAGTTGGCAAAAGACCCCATGAACAGAGTCCATGTATAAAGGATCAAATAAACACAAAGAAAGTCCTACAGACAAAAGTGAATGTAATTGGCAGCAAGATTTAAGGGGAAAAAATTAGGACCAGGGAAGACAGAACCAGTTTCTGCCTCCTTGTTTTGGTGCTTTCTCATCTAAGAAAAACAAACAAATAACAACAACCAAAAAAAAAAACAGGATAAATGAAACATCTCACCTTTGTGTCAGGAGGTAGAAAGGTTCAGGATTATTGTTTATAAACTTATTTCAGGTGAATTAAAAGACTAGGGAGACATTTCTACTTTAGAAGTTCTCAGACTTAACTTTGAACATTGCTGCTGATTCATTTCTTAGAATTTTTTTAAGCATTATTTTTTTCCTTCTAAAGTTACAAATGCTTAAAGGAAACTGAATTTTTTTAAATATAGAATACTTGAAAGAAATGATTGAATGAAAATAACACAGCTAATAACACATTAGCTAATGAAAATAACACAGCTAATATTTTAGCAAATTCTTGGCCATAGCTGGAGAAGTTAACTGGGAGGAGCTGTGTGTCAAGATTACCTTTTCTTTTTGTCAATTAGATGCATTGTTTGCCCAATAAGACCTACTTAGTACAGAAGATTTTTGTGCCTTTCTACAGCCCTTTTTCATTTATTAAAATGAAAGACATTATCTGTGCTACATTTTAGAGATTCCTGTGGATTTGAATTATCAAGAGTATAGATGGGTCTTGCTTTGTGCAGAATTGATGGATGAAATTTAATTTTACAGCAAAGGTAAAAAGTGAGTATTAATGTGGCACACAGCTTTTAGCAAAATTCCTTTAAGCAACAATTTTCATGCTGTATATTTTCACCTATTATATATTTCAATTTTATTTATTCTTAAATACTTTTAAAGAATATCTCCATTAGACTGATTCAAGTATCCCTGTTTTTATACCTTTTCAATTTTTTTTTTTTTAGTCTATAGTATTGTATTCCTTTTGGAAAAATTGTGTGGTATTAAGGTAGTAAATACAAACAAAGAGTTCAGTGTTCCTTGAGGGAAATAGAGTCATTTTTGACCACATATTCTTTTATATGAAATATAAATAATTTATAACTAAAAAAGGTTTATATCTGAATCAAGTGTACATAACGAATATAACACCATCTACATTCGGTAATTGAAACAATATGGAACTAATTTTTTAAGCTGCTGAAAATTTTCCCTTGCACAGTTTTTTCTAATGTACCACCTTCTGTTTTCTCAACGGGACTGTTGCTTTTTAAATTCTCATTAATTCCTAAACTATACACTAATTTCTTTTCTGTATATTTGCTTTAAGTGACTATATATTTGAGAGAACGAGAGAGTGGGTTTTCAGGTGAGTTACGATAGTAATATGATTGCTGGATGAAGTAGCTTTTAACTTTTGGAATGACCATAAAATGGTAATACGTTTAACAGAAACACCCTTCTCTGTGTTACAGCAGTATATCGTAAGGTTTTCTGTGTGTGAACCTAACCTCTCTCCTACAGAGAATTTTTAAGTAGTATATTCCGTGCATAAAAATTTTCAGTGGGCTCCAATATACTTTAATACATAAATACATAAAATATAAATGCCACAGTTCCTGAAGAAAAAAAAAAACACATCAAAAACCCCCTGTGTAGCTCTCAACATGCTACTACAATTTTCTCATTAAAAAATAGAAAAAAACCCTAATAACTGTACAATCCTCCACTTAAAATTTTAAAGCCTAGTAATAATACTTAAAAAAAAAATCTCATACCAGTGCAAGGACCATATGGTAACTAGTATAGTGAATCTATTTATCACCTTTTTCAAAATTGTGTTAAATTTTTTGATAATTTTGAAGCTTGGTCTGTTGTTAAAATGTTTTCAATTGAAGGTTATTGGTTTTATTCTTTCCTTCATCCCTTTTTTTTCTGGCTGCATGGCTTGGCATGCAAGATCTTAGCTCCCCAGCCAAGGATCGAACCATGCCCCCTGCAGTGCAAGAGCAGAGCCTTAACCACTGGACCGCCAAGGAAGTCCTCCATCCTCTCTTTTTTAATAATAGTTCATTTCAGGGAAATGAAAATAGTGGTAGCTAGCTACTTTTTTAGGTCCTAATATGGACCACATCCCATGCATGACTTTGTTTTCATTTTTCTTATTTAATTAGCACACACTTATAAGGAAGTCTTACCCATTTCTTTTTATAGGTAAGGAAATTAAGGTTCAGAAAAATTGAGTAATCTTCTTAAGATCACAGTTAAATGATAGAGCTAGGATTTGATCCCAGACAGGCTTTATATCCAAGCTCTCGGGATATTAAGTTGCCTGAGGCCAGAGACCATGACTTCTGTCGCTAGTATCTATTGATACGTATCTTCCATATCAAAATAAAACCTCCTATTCACTATTCAGATTTCATGGATATTTTGAATTATTTTTGTTTCTTTTCAAGAAAATACATTCTGGAATTTTAATAGCAAAAGTAGATTGGGTTCCTTTAGCTGAAATAAAAATCAGGAGCAATATTCAGTATAAATATATTATGGAAAAAATCAGCTAGCAGCTAACATGTACAGGATGTTTGGAGACACAAGTAAAAATGAAATGTATACCTTTTGCCTTATACTTGTTGACTGTGTTATTCAGCTCTAACTCTGACTCCAGAGACTTGTAATAACATTTCAGATGGGAAAAGCTTTGGGTTACCTGGGAAAGTGTGGCTGAATTAAAAAAAGTCTCAATTTAATCTAAAGGTACTTGGTCCATCCCTTCAGAAGTACGTGAATAGAGCTTCATCTCAACCCACTGGAGAGTGCCAACTCCATGCCAGAGTGCAGCATGACCCAGAAAAGCACGCTGACCTCACTCTGTCAGTGTTCTTGCTCACAGCCCCATGTTCTTCTTCTTATAATCTGAAATACAGTTTAAAAGGCTTAGTGTTTTGTTCACTGTTTTCTATGATGTCCCAAAATTGTGCTTCAGAATTATCTATTCCTCTTCTCTTATTCACTTCAGAGTGAAAGCCCTGTTACTCCGCACCATCCGGGCAGTAATAATTTGGTATGTTAATAAATTGACATATGTCAGAAGGATATAAGTGGGATGGAAATTAAAAGTGGCAGGGTAAAGGGATTCAGGAGTTCCAGGGTCATGATGGATCTCATTGAGCAGGTGAGACTTGAACAAGACTTCAAGCTGTGGGGAAACTGTTCCAGGTAGAGTGAACAACTAGAAAAAAGGCTCTAAGGTGAGAGTGTGTTTCATGTGTTCTTTCTATAAAACCCAATTGAATTTGTGGGGGAAAAAAATCAATAGAAGTGTTTTTTCAAGGCAGAAACTAGTACGTAGTATCATAAAATTAAGGGGGATTAGGGTACAGATTAGAGGCTTGTACATTTTGGTTTATGCTCAGTGGAAAAAGAACATAGAAGCATTTGCAAACAATCTGGGAGGAGATTTCTTTAATGACTCTATAAGATCTCCCACAGGAAGGCCTAGGTTTTTTTTCTTTAACCCACTTTTACTGATATTTTCCCCCACATATTCAATTGGGTTTTATAGAAAGAACACACCTTTTTAGTTTATACTCATATTTCATTTAATTATGTAGCGTATAATTATATTGTGTCATTACATACATAAGAATGGGGGCAATCACACTTGACTCTTTATAAGCACAGGTTCTGATTGTCTCTTGCTGTGTAACAAATTAGTCCAAAACTTAGTAGCTTAAAATAGCAGTCCCTTTGTATATCTCATGTTTTTGTGAATTTGGGCATGGGTCAGCTGGGTGATTTTTCTATTCCACGTTATATCATCTATGATCACTCAGTGGTAATCAGATGTCAGATGGCTATCAGGAGGATCCAAGACAGCTCTACTCACATGTCCAGTGCTTTGGTAGGAATGACTGGAATAGTTGGCTCAACTAGATCTACTGACCTAGTACCTATGGTAGACTTAGGGTAGTTGAGCTTCTCACATGGCAGCTCAGAGTCCAAGAGTAAATGATACAAAAGACAGGAAGTGTTAAGTTTCCAATCTCTTAATGCCCGGCCCTGGAAAACAGCAGCTCATGTCTTCCACCGCATTCTATTAATCAAAGCAGTCACAGAAGCTCACCCACCTTAAAGAGAAGAAACAAAGACTTCACTTCTTCAATGGGAGGAGTGTCAAAAAACAGTTTCAGCCATCTTTTGTCCACCAAGGTGTACAATTCAACTCTAACAGACAGTAGCTTTCAGCGGGTCATCTTGATCCATCTGGAGATCCTAAAGAGGGAATGGAGAGTTTTGGTTTATCCAAAAGTTTTGGAAAATGGAAGTCCGTTAAGACAGATTCTATTGTAATTCCACTCATTTTTTAAAATTTTACTTTATCCTGTTTATAATTATCACTTGTGTTTCTGGCCAGACATTTGAAATCAGAAAGGTGCAGTATATCATATACGAATGAACATCCATCTAAATATAGTATAATTATAAAAACATTTACTTTAATCTCTAGGAAACATATTCTTTTTGTCTGTTTTCTAACTTTTAAGTAAACCCATCACTTTTTAAAGTTAATTTTACTATATTTTAAGGTTTTAAATACTTTTCTGATGTGAAAAGTTCCCAGATTGGGATGCTTGGTTAGATTATACACTGCAGTACATCATCGTGAAAAATATAGGCAGTCAGGTGTTAGAGATTCGATTCCATCTTCTTACTGGCTTTTTAGCACATCTGCTCCATTTAAAACTATGGCAGGGAGGTGTGTAAGATTGAGCTGATTGTCTCTAGGAGTTTACTGTGCTTCTTTCAAAACTTTGTTTTTCAGTAAAGGCAATTGCTCCTTGAGCAGTACTGGTTGTTCCCCACCCACTAATTATCATACAGCCATTTAAAGTTGAAATGGTAATCAAACCAATGAAAGCCCAAGATTAGCTGCATTCCTTCTTCATTTCTAGTGGAGAGATTCATCTGAATATCTATAAAGGATTTTGTGGTGCAGTCTCTGGCAGATGCAGTAAAACAAATGCAATACAAACTTTTAAAATACAGCTTTGAATTTTAGGTTGTATTTTAAGTTGGACATATTTTAATTTTTACAATTTAATTATAAGAGTCAAATGATCTTGAAGGATCATTCTAGTTATAAATAGAATATGAGGATTTGGGTTTTATTACAGAAAGAAAAATCTATTTTAAATGGTAAAATTTATACTTTTTGCCCATCAGAAATTACTGATTGATGCTTCTATTGAAATTAATAAGATCTAAGTATACAGTGATACTTGAGGCAAATTCTCATTTAAGGAATGGCATACTGCATGACAGGTTGTGAGGTGTTAAGAGATAATTGCATGCCTGGAAGGTGTGGTGAATCATATGAGCAAAGGCCAAGAACATCCAGAGACCAAAATTCACCGTCATTTCAAATATTACTCCCTGGTGAGTGTTATTCTACTTAAAAATTGCATACTTGTTGGTTGTAAATTTAAGGACCAAAAACAAACCATGTTAAATTAGTACTTTTGTAGTTTTTAAAAATGTGCTTAACCTTTACCAACACAATAGAATGTATTCAATTCATAATTATAAATATTATCAGGGCTATTGACTAGGGGGATATGCCAAATACCCTTCTGGACCTTCCGTTTGAGATAATCCTGATTGCCCGCAGAATGAAATGCATGCTATGAATCAAAGAAATGTAATGCTGTATCAAATAATTATGTGTTTATTTATATGTATTTTGATATCCTTATGCATCAAAGATAATTCATTTTATTGGAATTTTTTTTTTAGTCAAAATGCAACCCCCTCTCACTTTTCTTGATTTCTATATGAGACCACGGTATTTCACGATAGCCAATCAGGAAAATAACAGATAAGAGAAAGGAGAGAGGGAAGAGGAACTTGTTAAGGTTTATATTTGTGTTCAATGAAATAATACATCTGCTGTGCTCTCCCCTCAATTCTTTACTCATCTAAAGGTAGAACTGTTTCTGCAGGTGGAATGAAAGTTAATTATCTATACCCGAATACCCTTAGTAGAGGCTCCTGTGAGCACCTCACTCCACTGCTGAAACAATAACAGGTAAGATCAAGGGGGACAGACAATGACAAAACCAAAGTAACTTACCAATTCACAACTATACCTATGAGCAGAGCCTGTGTTTAAATCCTACTCCTACATTTTTAATTTCATGGTTCTGGGAGTTTCTTAAACTCGTGTGCCTTAGCTTTTCCATCTGCATCTGTAGAGGATATTAATATTATTTATATTTGTTAGGAGGATTGCATGACCTAATGTATGAAAAGTGCTTTGTAAATAAACAACCCAATTTAAAAAATGGGCCAAAGACATTAACAGACACCCACCAAAGGAGATAAACAGATGACAAATAAGCATATGAAAAGATGTTCCACATCATATGTCATCAGGGAAAGGCAAATTAAAATAACAATGAGACTTCACTTACACAGCTATTAGAATTGCCAAAATCTTAACCGCCTACAGCCCAAAAGCTGGCAAAGATGTGGAGCAACAGGAACTGTCATTCACTGTTCATGGAAATGCAAAATGGTATAGCCACTTTGGAAGACACAAAACATTATCTCACCATACAGTTCAGCAGTTACACTTCTTAGTATTTACCCAAAGGAATTAAAAATTTATATCCGTACAAAAACCTGAACACAGATGTTTGCAGCAACTTTATTCATGACTGCTAAAACTTGGAAGCAACCAAGATGTCCTTCAGTAGGTGAATGAATAAATAAACTTTGGCACATCCAGACAATGGAATATTATTCAGCACTCAAAAGACATGAGCTATCAAGCTGTGAAATGACATGGAGGAACTTTAAGTGCATATCACTAAGGGAAAGAAGCCAATCTGAAAATACTACATATCGTTTGATTCCAAGTATATGACCTTCTAGAAAAGGTAAAGCTATGGAGAAAGTAAATAGATCACAGGTTGCCAGAGGGTAGCGGAGAGAGAGAGATGAACAGGCAGAGCACAGAGGATTTTTAGGACAGTGAAAATACTCTGTATGATACTGTAATGGTGGATAACTGTCATTATATATTTGTTCAGACCCATAGAATGTAAACACCAAGAATTAACCGTAATATAAATTATGGAATTTGAATGATAATGATGTGTCAATGTAGGTTCATCCATTGCAACAAATGTACTACTCTGGTGGGGGATTTGGTAATGGAGGAAGCTGCTTGTGTAAGGGCAGAGGGTATATGCGAAATCTCTGTACTTTCTGCTCAATTTTGCTGTTAACTTAAAACTAAATTTAAAAAATAAAGTCTATTAAAAGACTTTAAAGGACTTAATAACACATATTAAAATTAAAACAATGTTCAGTATATCAATACATTTATTCCCTTCACCTCCTGATGTTTATGTTTTCTGAGTTATTTTGTCACAAAAGAAGGATAAATTGATTAAACAGTTTTTTTTACAACTAAAAGAAGAAATGCTTTGTCAGGTTGCTGACCCTGAGTTAGTATTAATACGTACTAGATCTTTTTGTTATCAACATGTTAATACTCTGAATTTATAGAATTTTAAAAATTATGAGATTCATATGAAATGTCTAGAATGGGCAAATCAATCACGACATAGTAGCTTCCAGGGTCTAGGAAGGCAAAGAACGGAGAATGACTGCTAATGGGTATGAAGTTTCTTTTTCAAGTGGATGAAACTGTTTTATATTAGTTAGTGGTGACAGTTGTGCAACTCTGCAAATATATTAAATATCACTGAGCTGCACACTTTAAAAGAGTAAATTTTATGGTATGTCAATTCTATCTCAGTGACAGCATTATAAAAATTAATGGGAAGGGTGGAGAGACAAATATATTTTGTAATAGTGGGTTTTTTAATTTGTTTATGAAATACCTACTATTTGTTAAGCATACTCTCTACTAAATATAATCCATAAAATACATTATTATATAGATTATATTATATAATCATGACCTGTCATATATATTTTTATATTTTATATATATAATTTCTCAATGAAGCACTTATTACAAATAAACAAGAAACATATCCAGTAATAATAACTGCTTCATTGAGGGTAAGTAAGTTGAGATAGTGACTGGGTGGTTATTCTTGTTTCTAAAGTGAAGAAAACTTGGCTGAGATGGTATGTCAGCCGAGGTATGATTGTCCGACATGAATGAGTCATAGGAAGACCGGGGAAGAACATTCCAGGAGGAAAGAATAGCTAGTATAAAGACTTAGAAGCATGAGTGCCTTTATGTGTTTAAGGAGGCCATGAAATAGAGTGAGAAATGGGGGAGAGGACTAGGGTCATAGTCAGCAAGTTAGACTGGAAGGAGCCTTTCTAAGTTTTCTCATATATGAAGTGAATGGTACCTAATGTGGAGAATTGCCCTGGAATTAAAAAAAACACATGAATAATACTTAGCATAGTGTCTCACACATGGCTGGAAGTAAATAAATATTGCTACTCTATGAATTCATCACTTACATGTAGACTGGCCCAATCGTGGGCATGAGAAACAGACAAAGATTTAAAGTATGAACAATGGTTCCTTGGGGCTTTAGGAAAACCCCTCTTTCTTAATCTATGAGGAAAGAAATAATGACGTTTCCAGAAGTAACAAAGAAGAATTGCTTTAATAGAAAACAAATTGCAGATATCTTCATTATTTCCCTTAGATTCCAAACCTTGGGATATCAGATTGTTTTTAGTCTTCATGTTAATTTGTTTTCGTGTCAGATTGTATTTCCTTGCTAATTTTTAAGCCGCCATTTTTGTATGAGTTATCTGTGTTTTTTTCCCTCTCTTCTTATTATTCATAATATCGAGACAAATGTATACAAAGTTAGAAGGAGTTAATACTATTAAAAAAGAGACTTTCTATTATTTGGTTAATTTTCTAAGAGGCTATATATATAATATATATGTATATATATTATATATCATGGATATAGGCAAAATATGAGCTACTATATAGAAAGGAAGTACTAAAAGACATTTTCTGTTTTATTTTTAAATGTTTTTTATACATTTATTTATTTTATTTTTATTTATTTTTGGCTGTGTTCGGTCTTTGTTGCTGCAGGCAGGCTTTCTCTAGTTGCGGCAAGCAGGGGCTGCTCTTCATTCCGGTGGCTTCTCTTGTTGCGGAGCACGTGCTCCAGAGCGCAGGCTCAGTAGTTGTGGCTCACGGGCTTAGTTGCTCCGTGGCATGTGGGACCCTCCTGGACCAGGGCTCGAACCTGTGTCCTCTGCACTGGCAGGCGGATTCTCAACCGCTGCGCCACCAGGGAAGCCCAGACATTTTCTCTTTTATTAAAACCATCAACAATAAGGACTTTGACAGTAGTTTTCTTGGCAAGGCTATCATCAGCCCTCTATTCTAAATATAAGGAATAAAAAAGACCTCTAGTTTTGGGACACCGTGTTACGTTATCCTCTAGCTATAAGAAAATAATATAATACTGCAGTCGAAAGAATAAGTATAGAATAAATTTGGAACAATCTAAATTTCAATTTTCACTCACTTTCTAGCAGTATGACCTTAAACTAGTCATTTAACCTTTCTAAGGCTCAATTTCCTTATACATAAAATTATTATAATACTAATTACTTCAAAAGATGCCATAAGAAAAGTATTCAGGACAGTTTCTTTGATATCCAGTATCGATAATATAACAGTCGATAATATAACAATCATCATCACTATCACTACCTTTGTCTTTATAAAATCATAATGTTAATGGACCAAAACAAAGTAATCTAATAAAAAAAATCAAGTTTATATGGTGTTCTACTTAATATATATATATGTTAAAGAAAAAATAAAGCATACATCTCTATTGAAACACCAGTAAACAAATATAAAAAAAAAACTATATTTTTCTGGTTTGTAAACCTAACCCTGGTGATTTTTTTTTTTTTTTAAGATTATGAGGTTTTTTTTTTTTTTTGACCGAGCCTCTCAGCTTGTGGGATCTTAATTTCCTGACCAGGGGTCGAACGCAGTCCCCCAGCAGTGGAAGCACAGAGTCCTAACCACTGGACCACCAGGGAATTCCCTTGGTGATTTTGATGATAATAAAAATAATCACTATTAGGTTACTTTTCCTGTGATTAACTTCTCTTTATGTACTTTTCCTCTATTAATATTTTAAAATATTTCATAGCTGAATTACTTGGAAATGACTACATCATTTCACATGATTCCCAATATTATATCAAACATTTGACTCCAATTTCTTTAGAAAACTTGGGACTCCCCTCTCTTCCCTTCAACGATATTTGTGAGTGGACAAACATCGAGGGCTATGCTGTAGCGTGCACAAGAGACGGGAAAAGACACTGTTTAAATTAATAGTACCATACATTTTCTTTTTATGTTTCCCAACCTCATATTTATTGAAATGCATTAAATTACCTCAGACATCTAAGATACAGCATTCAATTTATAATAATCTTTATGGTTAACTTAATTCCATTAACCTCATCTCTGAAAGGTGGCAAATTAAGGAGTGCAGAGTGCACTTTCATTTCTTTGGGGAATGCCGTGAGCTACTTAGATGATCGCTCTCTGGTTGTTGGGGGAGGCATCCAAAAATTAGTCAGTTAGATAATAAAAAAGAAAAGAAAACAAAAAACTCTGGTCTGTTTCACACAATAGCTTTATGCCATGCTAGATGACATCGGATGATGATGTACTGCTTGCATCACTGCAATTCTGATTATTTGAAGTTAAAAAATGACTAGTTGGCATTGTCACCATTTTAAAGGGCTAAATTTTCATTTTCCAACCAGATTTTACCTTAGCAAAGGTAATCTTTAAAGATTATTTAGGCATTTCAGTTTGAAGAGTTTATGTTCCTCCTATAAAAAAAGTGGGTGTGTGCGTGTGCAAATTTGTGTATGTAATATGAGATTTTAGGTCCTAGTGTTGGATAATTAAAAGTTGTGTTTTCATGGCAGTAAATTTCCTGTGTTGTGAATCACTTTTCGGGGTGTATGCACTGTTTAAATCAGGGGTCCCCAACCTCCGGGCCACGGACCGCTACTGGTCCACAGCCTGTTAGGAACCGGGCCGCACAGCAGGAGGTGAGCGGGGTGGAGGGGGGGCATGCAAGCGAAGCTTCCTCTGCCGCTCCCCATCGCTCCCCAGCCCTCACGTTACCACCTGAACCATCCCTCACCCCCCCACCCCCCCATCCCCCCGTCCATGGAAAAATTGTCTTCCACGAAACCGAGCCCTGGTACGAAAAAGGTTGGGGACAGCTGGTTTAAATGATACCCGGAATTGATTTAGTGGATTCACTGCTTGCTTGTTTTACTACCCTAGAGAGAGCAATTAGATATATGTCGAGTTTGTTGCACCTGTAAAACTTAACTTGGATGTGATAGTAAAGAAAGTGAAATCATGTCATGAACCTACGAAAACTCTGCCTAGTGGGGTTCTATCAAGTCTCTTTAGTAAAGTTTGCACAATTTCAGCTCACCAGTCACATCACTGAGGCTCTTTAACTTACTTGAAGCTCTTTATGACTTCTGTAAACCAGATGTTTACAATTTTTTAAAGGTCGTACTATATGGCCAGTCTCCATTTGTGCTCTTTATTTGTAGTATTAGTTTTGCATTTTGAGTGCATGAGCCAGCCTTTGGTTCGTACACATAACAAGGTATATATTTGGAGGCAACATCAGGAAATATGTAACAACTCATTTAAAATGTTTGATCATTAGTGAGGTCACCTTGAGACTACTAATCAAAAGAATCGAGTCGAGTTTTAGGCTGATAAAATTTGCCATACTCTTAAATGTAGGGCTGTATTCCTAATTCCAATAGGATGGACAAAGCCATATTATAAAAGGTAGTTTTGCATGCATGGAGTCTGGAGACAGACTGCTGACTTTGAATCTCAATGATGCTATTTAATAACTGTAACCTTGGGCAAATTACTTACCCTCTTTCTGCCCCTCTTTATTTTTAAAATGAGTAATGATAGTACTTACTTTGTAGATTTGTTGGAAAGATTTATATCGCTTAAAAGGTGTACAGTGCATAATGTGTAGGGTATGATACTTTACAGTTATTGTTATCATTACCTAGGGGAAAAGATACCAATGTCTGGAGATAGATATATATCTCCGGTACTGATATCAGTAATTTAAGAGGAGGGAACCACTAGCAAATCTGAACTTGGTTCCGGTATATTCAGTCTGTATGCCACAGCTAGTTTTTGTCTGACTTTTTGTTTGTTTTTATTTGCCAAGGTTTCTAAATTCCTGTTGGAAAACCTTTTGGGGTCACTTCCATTAGTGTTTGCAGGATAGTTTACTTATCTCAGGGGAAAGTGCCCATTAGCAGTACAGTACAGTGGTTGTCAGGAAAATCTATTAAATGGAGTCCAGAGAGTTCATCTCTGTAATTGTATAAATATATGTTTCTCAGGGGCAGTGTTGAATTAGTAAATGGATATAAATCACAGAGTGCTAAAACTCGATGAGACCTTAAAAGCTGAGTAGTTCCAACCCCCTTATTTTACAGATGAGAAAACTGAGGCTCAGAAAACGGAGCAGTTTGTCCAAGGCCATAGTAGTTATCGTCTGAGATGAGGAAACTATCCAAATGTCTGCATGAATCCTACGTTATTTCCACTAAAATTTAATCTCTAAATTAGTGTCTAAAAGAGTGCATTTAAAATAGCAACATTGGGCTTCCCTGGTGGCGCAGCGGTTGAGAGTCCGCCTGGAGATGCAGGGGAAGCGGGTTCGTGCCCGGTCCGGCAGGATCCCGCGTGCCGCGGAGCGGCTGGGCCCGTGAGCCATGGCCGCTGGGCCTGCGCGTCCGGAGCCTGTGCTCCGCAGCGGGAGAGGCCACGGCAGTGAGAGGCCCGCGTACCGCAAAAAAATAAATAAATAAAAAAATTTAAAAATAGCAACATTTTCTTCCTCCTGAACATGTTTGCACTATTCAGAAAAACCGAGGAAGTGTGCTGGAAACCTCTCCCTTCCCTTTCAACCTCTGATTAAGACAAAAGCTCAAACTACACACTGTTCCTTATAACACAATCCAAAATACTGAGAGTAACAGGCATGACTTTAGGAGCAAATTACCTACTTACCATATATACTGCCAATATGCTTGCTGGACACACCCACTTAGAATTTGTAGACATTAAACTACATTTCAGGGACCATCCCAAGATGTAATTAATGAAATGAGCTGACCTCTGACTCGAGAAGGTATCCATGTTGACTTCAATACAGAGCAATAGCTCTTTACTATTGATCGTGAAAATGTGATATATAAAGGCTCTAGCTCTGCCCTTTCAAAAGTCAAACAGAACCACTGTCCCTTAAAGCTGATAGGCAGGCACAGCGAGAAGCTGGGAGGCCAGAGGTTCCCACTGACACAAAGTACGTGTTTCCCTAATGGCTATTAATCTTCCAACGCAGACTAGATATTTTATGTGGGAAGGAGGCTGCTTGTAATTTCATGAGTAAGCCAGAGAAACACAATGAGGGATGATACTGTCCCTCTAGTTGTCAGCCTCCCAAATGGGAAATAAATAATAGCAGAGGATAAATGTGGCTGAAAGCAGAGGTGAGAAAGGGAACGGTTAGATATGGGAAACATCAAAGAACAAGAAATAGCAACAAAGAGATGCCAGATGCCAACAAGAAAAGAGGAAATGTTATGAGTAAAAATGCTGAAGAATGGCTATGAAAAGGAGATGGGGGATTGTCACAAAGGAGGCCTTGAAATGACAATAATCCGTTCCAGAATGAAGAGGAAAGGAAGCTTATTACGTTTCTCCAAGTTAAAAAATACATTTTCTTAAGGAAAAAAAGCAAAACGAAGATAGAATGGATTAAGGAATGGGGGGAAAAAAAGACAGGTAGATGTATCCAGAAAGAGGTAGTAAAGGCAATGAGCAGTGTCTCTGTCATTCAAGCTGGTGAGTTGTGTTTATGTCTCCACCCAGCTGTGTGGCGTATTCCTGGGAAATAGCCGACAAGGCTAGGAGTTAGGGATAGGAGAATGCTCTTGCTGGGAGAACATCAATCAACTAATTCCACATGGAGGTCTGGCTGCCAATAAAAAGCTTAGAGCTCAGGCCAAGTCACCTCTGTCTGGTGTTTCTCCCTGTCAAAATAGGTAATGGTAATAGTTATTCTCTCGAGCCCAAAGGACTTTTATGAAAGATAATTAATACATATATAAATGGAGGCAGTGTAGCTTACATGTTTAATCTAGTGGTTACAAGGGTAGACTCGAAGCCGAAGTTTCTGGGTTTGAAATCCAACTCCTTTTCATCGTATCTCTGTACTCTTGGGCAGATCACTTAACCTGTCTCTTGCTCAATTCATCAGTAAAATAGAGTTAATAATAGTGCCCACCTCATAGGGGTGCTGTGAGGAATAAGTGGGGAGTGATGAAGATCACTTAGCATAGTGCCTATCATGTATGAAGGACAATCTGAACTGTTTTCACTGTGTCGATGCTTTGGAAATAAACCTTTTATATGAGTGTAACACACTGCATTCATTTATAGTACTACATAGGAGTTAGAATTACTGCTGCTGATAAAAAGTTCTGATGACATCATAATCTCTGTGCCTTCATTTTCTCTTCCTCATGTCTGCCCTTTTTCAGTCATCTGTCTGTTACTTCATTGCAAAAGAGTCATTTCTTTTTGCCTCATTTGCTGAATATATGTTATTTATCGAGCAGTTACTGAGCACTTGCGATATACAGGCACTGTTAGAAATATGAAGAGGTATATGACACAATTTTTGCCCAGAAAGACATGTGTCCAGCAAAAAGAGGCAACTCATTAAGAAAACAATAATAAGAAATGCTATGATTAAATAAATTTGTGAACAAAATATTTCATCTGGGCTTCTTTCGATGCTGAGGGCAGACTTACCAAATATGTTCAAGTCATAGTCAAGTTTAAATGCTACTATAGTACATGGAACTTCTTTTATCTCATATTTCACTTTTTAATTTGTCTTTTGCTAGTGAAACTTAAGGCTGGAATCTCACTTTTCCTCACTCTTCTCCTGTCATCCTCCCGCATCACTAATACAAACAAACAAACAAACCCACTTTATTTTATGCTTAAATGCTTCTGATGATGTTTTCTCAGTATCTCATTCAGTTAGACTAACTGTTCTCATGCGAAGTTAAAGTGGTTGGAAAACCTAGCATTCTTTGTCTCAGTAGGTTTTATTTCTCTTGCTAGCACCCCATTTTATTCTGATAGTCTTAAGAGAGAACTGAAAGATAGCATTCACCGTATTTCTAATGAATTTTAAAGAGGAAGTAAGCCATGTCCCCGCCAACGGTAAATTCCTATAAATGAGGGTTAAGAGTTATAGTAAAGATATTTCTACAGGGGTATGTGTTTCCCTTAAGTGGTTCAAGTTTAATACATATGTGATAACTTGGAAATTCTTACTCTTAATGAAATACAACATAGTTGGAGAACCATGTCTACTATTTCGCAGGCAACGTGATGCTTCTGATGCCAGTAGTTCTTGTCTTTAGCCCCCAAGTGTGGTTCCCTTACTTGTGTGTGAATATTACCTATGGAATCTTCAGTAAGCATTTTGCATATTTAAAGGAAACCAGAGTTATTTTTTTACAATAAAAAATAATGCATGTTCACTGTCCAAAGTAGATACAGAAAAACACAATGAAAGTAATGGTTGCCCGTAATTTTACGATTCAGGAATAGCCAGTGTTAACTGTTTGCTACATACATTCCTATTGAGAACTATGTAATGATAACTAACATTTATTGAGCATTTTATATGCACCGGGCAGTTTCAAAGACTTCATATGTTAACTATTACCCATTTATGCCTGGCAACAATTTTATGATATAAGTACTGTTATTATACCATTTTAAAGATGAGAAAATCAGTGCCATAACAAGGTGCAGTAACTTGTTCATGATCACCATGAACATGGAGCCAGGACTGTAACCAGGCAGTCAGGCTCAGAGCCCAGGTTTTTAACCACTAAGAAATAATGCCTTTTTAGTATAATAACATACATACAATTTTGTTAGCTGCTTTAATTTACTTAATCTGCCATATGTTTCCCAGTGTTTTAAAATATTCTGTAAAAATATGATCTTTTATTGACTGCCTATAAATCTATCAATTGATCGTACCAGAATTATTTTATTTTTTATTTTTTATTTTTTTTTACATCTTTATTGGAGTATAATTGCTTTACAATGGTGTTAGTTTCTGCTTTATAACAAAGTGAATCAATTATACATATACATATGTTCCCATATCTCCTCCCTCTTGCATCTCCCTCCCTCCCACCCTCCGTATCCCACCCATACAGGTGATCACAAAGCACCGAGCTGATCTCCCTGTGCTATGCGGCTGCTTCCCACTAGCTATCTCTTTTACGTTTGGTAGTGTACATA
>RJWK010036139.1:6211-21964 GCA_004363435.1 Platanista minor | reverse complement strand
TTTTTTTTTTTTTTTTTTTTTTTTTGCAGTACGCGGGCCTCTCGCTGTTGTGGCTTCTCACGTGGCGGAGCACAGGCTCCGGACGCGCAGGCTCAGCGGCCATGGCTCACGGGCCCAGCTGCTCCGCGGCATGTGGGATCTTCCCAGACCGGGGCACGAACCCGTGTCCCCTGTATCGGCAGGCGGACTCTCAACCACTGCGCCACCAGGGAAGCCCCACATTGATTTTTTAATTGCCAATTTTTTTCTTCTGTAATATACCCTGAAATAAAATCTCATCAACAGCTGCATGGATTCTTTTCTGTGTTGAACAGACTGAGTGAATAGAAGTGACTTTAAATAAAGTCTAGTTATTTATAGGGAAGCAGATAAAAGACTTATGCTCCAGTGGTATGCATTGGGTTAAGGTATGAACATTTGAAATGGTAATAGACTAAAGTTGTGTGCTAACTTTTTATATCTTTTTATGCCATCTTACTGAGAACCCATAAACCAGGCATTAAATATCTAAAACTAGACATCAAAAACATTCTAAACCACAGTAAGTGTCATCTTTTTTATTACTCATAGCAACACAATTTAAATAATTCTGGAGTGGAAACAGGAACCAATGACAAATTTTAGCTTTGGTTAAAACCCTTTTCCTATCTTTAAATGAATATTTTAGTACCTTTCTTACAGTTTGTTTCATTATCTTAAGTATGAAAAGAGGGAGAAAGAAAGAAGATGATGCCAGAGCCCAGGAACCAGGACCACCTGGTGAAAGTCTGATGACTTTCACAGCTGGAAAGGTGATGCCAAAGACAGCAGAAAGAAGGACAACACTGCAAAGCAACTATACTCCAATAAAAAAATTAATTTAAAAAAAGAAAGAAGAAAGGAGAAAAATCTTGCCTTCTCCCCTTTCACCACCTTCATATCTTCTTCAAATGCTTCCCATTGGTTGAATGTACCTAGAAACCAGAGGGCAAAAAGCCTGGGAAAAAATGTCCTTAGGTTACAAATAAAAGCAGGGGAAGGGCAGAGAATTAATTTGAGAAGAAGGAAAAAGTGATTGACGTGCTAAGTTATGCCACAAAATACATAAAGAGAAAGAATTTTGTCACTTTTCCTTCTATGTAGGGATGACAATATGCAGGAGTAAGTAAGGCAATGTTTTACATCTCATTTTATTTTCACTGACCATGACCACATCAAAAAGAATTCACTGGTGTAGGTGGGGTGATATTTGCATAATTACCCATGTAGATTTGATTGTATATTTATTTTATTATTTTGATTAAACAATGTTACTGGATGTTGGCCATACCTTTCAGTTACTTTTCAAACACAGTGGCTAAAACCCCTATTACATGCTAACTCATCTTGTGTATCGGATGAAGAATGCCACTGTTTACTTTTAAATTTCTGCCTTGTTTTCATAAATGAATCGTTTATAGACAATTTTTGTAGTCAATTTTAAAGGTAATATGTGTAAGTCAGAGAGGGAGGTAGGAAGCAAGCTTATCATTTATTATCCAATTATACTTTTCCACACAGTACTATAAGAATTAAACATTGAATTATTCAAAAGTTGTTTTTTTTTAAATTAAGACTCTCAAATAATAAAAGAACAGAGCCACTCCTTAAAGTGGTGAAATTACAATTTACAGATAATTTGGTTTCGATGTCATTAAGCTAACAATATAGACATATAAAATAGCACACATAAATTGAATTTTAGAAATTAAAAAATAAGGTAGAAAACATCCTTCTTTTTATTGCAAGACTAAAATGGAACGTAACTAATGTTGAGTGTCTGTCCAGGGCACTTGTGAAC
Source organism: Platanista minor (assembly GCA_004363435.1). NCBI lineage: Eukaryota > Metazoa > Chordata > Mammalia > Artiodactyla > Platanistidae > Platanista > Platanista minor. Next base: position 20,145 of record RJWK010036139.1, on the reverse strand, counting down.
TTCCGTACATTGCTTCTCAATGACGTATTGCCATGTGAACTACATGGACTCTATTAACATCTCACGTTTGGTTGTGTCTATAGTGGGCAGATTATCAGGCCCTCAAAAATGTTGGTACCCTAATCTCTGGAACTTGTGAATATGTTATGATACCTGTCAAAAGGGACTTTGCAGGTGTAATTAAGTTTACAGACCTTAAAATAGGAAGATCATCCTGATGACCCATCCAAATGGCCCACTCGAACAACATGTGCCCTTAAAAACAGAGCACTTTCTCTAGCTGGAGTCAGAGATGCAGCAGAGAGAGCTCAGAGTGATTGGAAGCACATGCAGAACTTGATGTGATGCACTGTTACTGGCTCTGAGATGTAGGAACTCAAGTGCAAGAACCAGATAGAAGTCCATGGTACACATGGGAGGGAATGTGGCAGCCTTTAGGAGAAAATACTGTACCCTGACTCACCACCAGCAAGGAAAGGACAACCTAAGTCCTGCAACCAAGAAGAACAGAGCTCGATCAATGACCTGAAAGAATTTGGAAGTGGTTTCCCCAGAGGCTCCCATAAGAAACACATTCCACGTTTCAGCTGCATGCCACACTTGTGCTTTGCTCCTGTTCCCAAGTATTCCAGGCCCTTTTATCTTCCCATCCCCTTACACCCACAGCACCTGCTAGAATGCCTCAATTTACACCCTGACAAAGTCCTCCTCATCTCTAATTTCACCTTCTCTGTTCTTGTCTTTGGTTCTCCCAAGCTGCTTTAATCACATCTCGGTTTAATTATTCAATCAATATTAACTGAGCACCTGTATTTGCCTGACAATCTGCTATGGGTATTTTGGGAATAAAGCAGATACTGTGTATGCCCATCTTATGAAGAAAATGTGTAGAATAAAGAATACCACAATGAGGAGATAGAGTGACTCATAGATCTGTGTGGCACTTGTCTAGTTGTGTATAATGTATTTCTTTCCATTCATCTCTTTCAAATAATTTATTGAGCTCCACAGAGCATAGAATAATGTGTTATACATCATTTGATGAAGGGAATTCTCAACACAGAGCTGGGGCGGGCACAGGAATTAAATGACCTATGGACAGTATCATGAACCAGATACTGGCAAAAGTTAGAAAACCAAGGAATGCAAGGAACCCAGCAAAAAAAAAAAAAAAAAAAAAAAAGAATCTATCTTTCCTAAGAAAGAAGTAATATAGCTGAATACTTGAATACTCAGTGGGAGACCAGGCATCTTACCTGAGGAGCTGTTACTTTTAACAAGAAAGTCCTATCTCACAGGTGTCCCTGTTCTATATGCCAGAGTGCTGACAGCAGTAGGAGTCAGCAACAATGGGAAACACAAAAAGGAGCAAAGGGAAATGAACAATTCTGAGAAGTGAAAATAAATCTATAAATTTCTGCTTAGTGCTTATGGCTGTGTATATCCAGGTATGCCATAAAATATGTTAGCATCATGTCCTGACTTAGGTCAATACCTTTAGCATGACCCCCTCATGGCAAGACTACTTCCTGGATGATGTTTTGCTGGTAAATCTGGTTCTATGAACACTGTCTTTGACAAAAACAGTTTAGTGTATTGTTTTGTGGTGGTTTCCTTTACTTTTTTACTAACATTTCCTTCTTACTGTGGGTTAAAAATATCATTGGTTATTGTCTCTATATATTTACATTTTCTATATGTGTAATTGCATTTATTTATATTAAGTACACTTAATATTATGAAAATGTTCAAAATTAGGGAGAGTTAAAGTCTCTTTAAAAATTAATTTGAAACTGTTAAATTCTCACAGTTCAAACACACTTTCTCCAATTCTTCAATGATTCATTCCTCAACTTAATTTAATCTGGCTTCCCTTGAAAGTTTCTCCCTAAGACTGTCAGTGATGTCCATGTTTTAACTCCAGTGGGAATTTGTCAGTTCTCATCTTCATTTACCTCTTCACACTGTTCAACAATTCCTTCCACTGGTTTCTAAGATGTTAAACCCTCCAGATGTCTTTCCTGACTCTTTGTTAGTTTTCTTGCTGAGGCTTCCTCTCATATCTTATTTTAATTGTAGGTGTTTCCATGGGCTCAGTTCCAGCTACATTTCTCGCTTCCTTGAGAACTGAGATCTTCCTTGGCAATGTTACTTAGATAAAACTGCATATGTCAACAAGACTTAGTTGCTTGCCCAGGAAAAAATAAGGCAGTTTGCTTTGGAAGAGTCCCACAAATCGACTTATTAGAGACAGGGTAATGTTCACCTGTACAAACAACTTGCAGTACGTTATCGAGAATCACTTCCAGGCCCTCACTTCTGTGTCCCCTGATCCTCAACTATTATATCGTAAACTTTTCTCACTCCTGATCAGTTACTCTGCTTAAAATATCTGCCTTAAACCACTGGAGCTCAACATCTAAACCCCTGTAACATTTCTTTTCTAACTTCCCCTTCTGATACACTGCTAAGACTTCATCAAGGTGGTGTTCCACCTTTCTGCTAATTCTAGTTTTGCTTTATTAACAGGTTGTCTATTGATCTTTTAACGCATTCATCACTAGGTGACTTTCTCTAGACCCATCATTTAGACTGCTACCAATTTTCTTGTTTCCATATATATTGTAGGTGTTTATCTGTTTCCAAGATAATGTCTAATTTGTCCCTTTCTTTCCATTTCCAACAACACCACCTTCAGACAAACCATCATCATTTAAACTTCTGCATTATCTACTATCCTTAAATTATTCAGTTCTTTACACCTTCAAACATCTTGATCTTGCTCAGTGATTAAGGAAATAATGACTTCTACAAGTGAGTTATTTATCTCCTGTTCAGCAAATCTGTTTCTACTACAGTAGTGTTTTTATTCATTAAATCTAAATAAAAACAAATATAGTCTTAATATTTAGTATATATGATCCCATTTTAAATAAAAGCATTTTGTCTACATGCCTAAATCTATCTATTCTATCTAACATCTATTTAGCTATGCATAGAGGTTGAATGATATTCACTTAATAAAAGTCTGATTCTTTATCATTAACTTGTATAATTTTTAAAGTAAAGTTTATTACTCTAAAAATTTAACTTACAATTAAACCAAAATGATTTTTAAAGCATGGTTTTATTATTATTATTGAATTCTAATCTGTGAAGAGGACTGATTAGACACACCAGGAGTAACAAAAATAAGTTAATTAAATGAAAAGAATCTATGATCAGTGTAAAGTTATTTTTTACTTTAACAAGCCTGTGATGATAACAAGCATTATCCTATTATATACATAAATATTGAAAACCTTAAAACCGATGTCCCTTTGTATCCAGGTCATACTCAAAGATACTCCTTGTTTTTAGCATCCCACAAATTGTCTTTATCATACTTTTTAATTGATTCAAATTTTTTCCTGGATAACTCCTTTCTAAAGCCTTTCCTACTTGGTTCCAATTTGGGTTGTTGCTCTCTGTCATCTGGGCACTGACCTTCACCAACACACCTTCCCAGAGTCCCTTCACTGATGTCCCAGGTTAGATGCCCTTTTGCTTGGATCTCATTTCTTCCTTTTTCCTGGAATACCATACATTATTAGCAAGTAACTTCCTTGTTAAATGAAAGAAAATTTTCCTATGCCCTTGCAGATTAGATGATATGTTTTTGATGTTTAAACCTGGACAATTGATCCATATTTTTGTTAGATATAAACTTTTCATTAGACATTGTTTTCTTTAAGAATTTTGGGACTTCCCTGGTGGCAGAGTGGTTTAGAATCCGCCTGCCGATGCAGGGGACATGGGTTTGAGCCCTGGTCCGGGAAGATCCCACATGCCATGGAGCAACTAAGCCCACGTGCTACAACTACTGAGCCCACATGCTGCAACTACTGAAACCTGCGTACCTAGAGCCCGTGCTCTTCAACAAGAGAAGCCACCGCGATGAGAAGTCCGCACACTGCAACGAAGAGTAGCCCCTGCTCGCCACAACTAGAGAAAGCCCACTTACAGCAACGAAGACCCAAAACAGCCAAAAATGAATAAATACAGTATGTTCTGTTATTAAAAAAAAAAAGAGTTTTGAAAGGAATTGTCCAATAGTTTACAGTATCCAAAGTTGTAGGCAAAAAGTCTAATGACAATGTTTCTCACTTATTTGTAAATGACATGTCTCTCTACCCCAAATCCTAGAAAGTTCTAGTGTTATTACTTTACCCCTTGGTATAGTAAAGATCTGAAATTATATACCTAGGTAAGATCTCACTGTAAAGATTATGATTCAAAAATACTAAAAAAAAAGTCAAGAGCAGAATACTCTATGAAAGACTTACTTTCTTGAACAGAAGCTACTAAATAATGAATCAAACAAGAAACATTGGATCTCCTTCCTCTGGCAGATGAAAGTGCATTGAGGATGAATAGCTGTCTGTTAAGCTCTGGATACTGACACAGCTTGAGCCAGCGCTGACCTCAACCCAGCTGATTCCATGATGTATTTCACCAAAGTTGCCTTTGGAATTTGGCAAAGTGATTGAAAAGCTTTGGATTGAGGTGGGTTAAAATGAACTAACTATCTAATCCAGAACTGTCCAAAAGATACAGTGAGACACGCAGGCAATTTTAAATGTTCTAATAGCGACATTAAACAAAGTAAAAAGAAATGGGTGAAATTAATTTTAATAATACATTGTATTCAAACAAATATATCCAAATTATTGTCACTTCAACACACAGTCAATGTGAAAGCAAAATTATTAATGAGATATTTACATTCTTTCTGTTTGTTATACTAAGTACTCGAAATCCAGGGTATATTTTACACCAAAATAGCACATTTCAGTTCACACTGGCCACATATCAAATGTTTGATAGACGCACATGTTGGTCAGTACAGATCTAAACAAACAGCTATGGTTTAAAATTGGCTACAATTTCATATTTCTTTACTGTGAACGCTCTGTGTTATTTTTAGACTATGTATAGATTTTGCATCCTCTGAAGACTTTTGATTTGACATTAAAATGATGAAAATAAAGAAGAAGGAGGAGTAGAGGAGGAGGACGAATAGGAAGAGTGATAAGGGGAGAGGAGGGGGGAGGGGGAGGGTAGAAGGAGAGGCGGGGGAGCTTTGCTTGGTTCTTTGCACATGCTGGGGTTCATCTCCTTCCCATCCTTAGTGTTTTTCCTACAAACTTTACCTCTGGGGAATTTTGTATACGACATTGTCTTAGATAAACCTCTGTATGCTTATGAACATAGAACCCAGCAGATAATCCATACAATTTTTGTTGACTTGACTTACGTATTATTAATTTAGCTCTTACTACGAAGGGTAAACATCTGGCTCATGAGTGACTGTATTTTCGCTTTGGGTAAGTGGTGCCGGTCAGAACTGGCTTTAGTGTGCTCTTTCATCAAGTCCACTTACTATTTCCACACTGTGTAAGAGGCATCTAAAGTGAACCTAGATAATTAAGCTTGTTAGGAAATTAAATACATTGCAACCCCTTTTGAGCGACTTGAGAAACCCCCAGGGCGCAGCATTTCTCAAACTGTGGTCCCAGACCAGCCACATCAGCATCTCTGGAGAACTTGTTAGGAATGAACGTCAGACCTTCACAACCACATCGGAGGTGACCGGCAGCAAGCTGTGGTTTGACCAGCCCTCCAAGTGACTCTGTTGTGCACTCATGTTTGAGAACCACAGAGCTCAGCACAGACTCATTTTTTTTATTGTTTTATTTTATCTCATGTTTGAGAACAGCAGTTATTAATTTTGGTTACTTGGAAAGTATCAAGTTTCCAAGTTATTAATTTTGGTTACTTGGAAAGTATCAAGTCACAGTATGTGACAAGTTTCCTTTGAGTCTCAGAATTAGTGAAAGCTTTGCCCTAGATAAAAACTAGCATGTTTCCTTCTTACCATGAGGATTTGTCACAAAGACTTGTAGTTTTACTTTGGCTGCTGACAATCCCAGAACTAAACATGAGGTTCAGTAACTAACAGCTTCTTCAGAGTAGAAGGATAAATAAATTAACCTCAACCCTTAGGTAAGTATCAACTCTGCTTAGGTTAGCATAATGGAAGAAAATTTGTAACACATCCAAAAATTCTCCCTGTTATGCCCAAACTCATCAGATTCTGTAGGTCATTCATTTGACTGAGGTTTATGTACTGGTCTGATGAAGATCACAGAATAATGATCCTTTGAATTAATCTGATTTAGAACACCAGGAACCAATAGAGGCACTGTGCTTATTTCCCATGGCAATAGCCTGGTCCTTTCACGTAGCAACATAGATTATAATTTATAGAATACTTATCAAAAAGACAGTTTTAATGGGAGAAATAGAATTTGTGTCTGCTATTCAAAAACTGGCTACAAAGGAACCAAGCACAACAGCAAATCCACTAGTGAAGCCAAACCTCGGCAAACTTCATGTACTTTTGTCCAGGGAGGTCAGGAAGGCTTGATGATGATTAAACCACAGAGGTCGTTCAGAGATAAAAGGACTGTTCCCTTGAATTCTATATGTATCCAGGTGTTGTGAGCCAAAACTCCAAGTTGATATTCAGAAGCACGAGTAAATAAACTTAATTGCAGGACACAAGGTGGGTAACCCAGTGGCTCTTTGCTTATTGTGTTCATCACTGTCACTTGTGAAAATCATTCTGAAACAGTGGCAGGGTCAAAAATGATTGGACTCCACAGCAAATGTTACTCAGAGAATCTCTTTAGCTGAGCCAGTGAGGAAAAGACCCGAGGAGGGATGTTTTCTCATACCACGGCCACCTTAGTGGTATGGTGGTCTCTATGTGGCTGTTAATCTTGGGTTTCCTCCTCTACATCAGTATAGCAGGACTGAGAGTTGAGAAATTCTATGAAAAAGGCAGGTTAAAGGGACTGGAGGACAGACATGAATTTAGAAATTCTTAAAGTATTTTATATTCTCTCAAATAAAACAATAAAAAGTAACATCAATAAACAACATCAGTAAATAACAAGAGTTTCAATGACATTTTCCATATTTTCTGTGGCTATTAAAATGTACAGGTTGTTAATCATTACTTGTTTCTGGGAAACTTTTCCAAATCTTCCTTCTGTGCAGTTTCTATGCGGTGCTTATGCATGTGTTTTCCTTTGCGACTGATCAAAAGCCTCCTAAGAAATTTTGTTCTATGTCTGGCCCTCCTTCCAAGTGCTGATTTTGCATCTAATTCTACGGCTGGGAGGTTATATTCCTGAATCCAGAGTTATACTATGGTCATAAAGACATGGTTACCCAATGCTGCATTGAAAGAAGTTTGGGATTACTGCTTAGCCTGTTTGACATAGCCAAGAAGGATCCACTGATAATGCATGTAATCAAATAGTAGCTGGTTTAATTATGAGTGGAGTCACAAGGTAAGTTAGTGCCAAGTATCTCTTTCAACTTAACCACAAGAAGATAAAAAAGTGCTAAGCCCTGTTCATAGAATCTCTGCACTTTTGTCTGGAAGATTGGGGATGTGGAGCACATGCATTTGGTGAACATTTGATATATTGGCACTAAATAAGGAATATTTTCCCTGGAAAAAGTCCCTTCCCAGAGTAAAATGCCTCATCATTTATGAGACGATTAACCACCAGGAGTCATTTATATATAGAAATGGAGATACACACACACACACACACACACACACACACACACACACACACACACATATATATATTTGTATGAATAACATATTTGAGAAGGAAATCCTGTGATTTGCAACCAACATGGGTAGAGCCGTAGGGCATTAGGCTAAGTGAATTAAGTCAGACGCAGAAGGACAAATATTGCATGATACCACTTACACGAGACCTAAAATAGGCCAACTCATGGAACCAGAGGGTGTACTGGTGGTTACCAGCAGTGGAGGAGAGGGGAAATGGGGAGGTGCCTATCAAAGTGTACAAAGTTTGTACGCACGATGAATAAGTTCCAGAGATCTACTATATAACATAGGACCTATAATTAATAATAAAGTATTGAATAATTAAAAGTTTGCTAAGAGGGTAAATTTTATAACTGCTCTTACCACAAAAGGAAAAAAAAAACTTTTTTAAATTAAAAAATAAAGGAGGTGTAAAATTTTTTCGAGGTGATGCATATATTTATGGCATAGATTATGGTGATGATTTCACAGATATATACTTACCTCCAAACTCATAAAGTTGAATACATTAAATACATATAGCTTTTTATATGTAAATCATGCCTCAGGAAAGTGTTTTATTATTTTTTTTTTAATCTGAAATAGAGTCCTCAAACTAGATCTTAGAGAATGTTGTTATGCTTATATTTCTATGTTACTTTTCTGTCTATCACCCCCTATTATGCCGGATGCTTGCAGATGTCACAAAGCTGCTGGGTATTAAGACTGCACCGCCTGCTTTTTGTAATTTGTTTCTGGCTTCAGAACATCCATATCTTGTGGTTTTGGTCTACTCTATTTAACCTGTTTTTGTTTTTGCTTTCGTTTCTGTTTTTGTTTTTTTTCCCAGCTCAAGCTGCTAAGCCACTAATTCCCAAGGTTTAGATATTACCCACACACCATGTAGTTATTTATGAGGACTCACTGTATTTCAACAAGCTTATCTGTTTCATTTAAAAACAACCAACCTTTGACTTTTTTTGTCCTATTACCCCAACCTCTCTCAATTTCTGGCTCACCTTTTGGGGACAGCCTCTCATTGGAAACTTCCTCCCATCTCTGATTTTCCTGATTTTCAGAAGAATCATAGGCTAGAAGACTCAGACATCTATGATTTTTAAGAAACCAATTTACAATACTATTAGTATGTATTTAAAATAGACTGCTTTGATTACATTAATGTAAAGGGAAAGAAAAAATATTTCTTCACTGATAGTACCTATGAATTTATAGAGTTTGGTAAAAATGGGCACTTCATAGATGGTCCTCAATACATCTTTCAGGACTGTGTAAGACATTGTTAAAATCTTAGACCTCGAAGGTAGGGATGATAAATTTTCATAATACCAATTTCTTAAATTTCTCTTATTTTTATAGCTCTTGTGGTACCTCTACATACATTGTGCCATGCAATTACCTCAAGAAACCTATAAGTGTTACTTTGATCTTATGTAAAAGCAGCATGAGACTTCAAGAAGCCAGCTGGCTTGCCCAGGTTTCACACTAGACATGGTCCAATATAGTGGTAAAAATAGGAAGAATAGACAATCATTTTTTTCGTGGGAACTCCCACTTAATTATTACATAGAAGTTCATGCTTCTGGTAAGTACCAGGATGTCTGGGATAACAATTTATCCACGTTCCTGTACTTTGCCATGCCTAGGTGCTCAATAATCCTTGCTTAATTTAGTAAGATACTCGAGTTTCAAAAATGAGTCAAAATAGACATTAAAATGAAAAAGATTACATCAAAAAGTCATTTTGGGGTTTGCAAATTATTTTTAACAGCACAGCAATTATTCTCAAGATTTAAGAAATGTGTGTGTCTGTGATATACTTTTAAAAATAACCTTATTGTAGTTGTTATCTTTACTCTTTGATAAAATGTTTGAATCTTGTAAACAAGAAAAATTTACTTGCAGCCAAGTCTCATGAATAAGATTTTTGACAAAGGTAGATAATGGCATTTAGGGTTAAAAATTAAGTTTATCCAGTAATGAAGCAGCCTTTCTTGCACGTTTTATTGACATGTTCTAAGGCAATTTGCCAAGAAAGTTATTAAAATGTTCTGAACAATGGTCATATGGCCCTTTAGTTATTAAGTTCCTATAATAATTTTTTAAAATAAATTCTATCAAACTTTGTTTTTTTTTTTGAGTGCAATTCAGAAATATTGCATTGGACAAAATTTCGTTCAGAATTTTCCATAACATCTTATGGAAAATCCTGAACGAATGACTTTTAGCCAACCAAATATATATAAATATGCCTGTGCCCTTTGAATTGGAACTTTTGCCCTCGATTGGAATTTGTTTTAACAAAACAGAAATAATGAACACAGAGTTTATATATAAGAATCATGGCATAGTTTATAAATCTAAAAATAATGATGCAAATTTAATATCTATGAGATTAAATAAATTACAAATATTAAATTAAATTAAATTATAAGGTGAACTAATAGTCATTAAACTTCTTGCTGTTATTATATTAAAACGGAAAAACGTACAATATAATATTAAGTAAAAAGTCCAAAAATAAATGGTTTCATTTAGTTTTTAATATCCTAAGTAAATACTGACTGAATAAAAATACATCAAAATGCTAAGCAAGGTAGCAGATAAGTTTTAAGATGATGGAAGATTTAAACTTTTTTTTTTTTTTGAAAACTGCAATCACCAACATCAACATGATATAGCCATTAGGACTGAGAACTGGGACCACCTATGGCCACATGACTTTGTTATTTATTCCAGGAAACAATTATTGAGGAAATGTAAGACTGTAAATCAATAAATGACTTCAGTGTTTGCTTAGAAAATCCCTGCAAAATTATTTATCTGAAACAATATGTTCACCTGGGCAAACAGCTCAATTACCTAACCATGGTTAACTTATCAAGATTCACTCCAAGACCCTCACCTCACTATGTCCACCAATCCTAAACTATTATGTCTCAAACATTGACCGATCCATTTTTCCTTCTTGAAAGACATGTCCTAAATCACTTGAACCCAGATGTCAAAGTCCTATAAATGTCCTGGATGACTTCCTCTTCCTTGATCCTCCTAAGACTACAGTTCATTCTAATATATAGCTTTGTTTTATTAACAGGCTGTCTGCTCATATTTCTGAAAATCAAAAATAGCATTATTCATCACATTTTTATATTAAAGATGTACTGTTTTTATCAGGCAAGTTTTTATTTTTCTGGGCTAGATATTGCCAGTTGAAGAACCAGTACCTGACATAGAATAAGAGTGAGTTAAGCTGTGTAGATCTTATGACTTATGTAAATCTAATGATTTATCTTACTATGTCAATCTTATGATTTTTGGATGCTTAATGTATGCCGAACATCATTGACAGTACTTTACATATATTAAGTCATATAAAGCTCACAACTGCCCCCTATGAGATCAGCACTATTATTACCCGATAATATTACTACTATTGTGTCCTGGATCACACAAGTGGCGCTCAACAGAGCTTGGGTCAGACCCCAGGCTACAAGGCTCCCAAGTCCACAGTGTTCACCACTATGTCATACTGCTTCTCATACAGAGACATTATATTTTTCTAGAAAAAGCAAGACAAAGAAGATTGAGACAGGTTCAGAGGATTTACAGTGTTGAACTGAAGAATTCTGACTTTAAAATATCCACAGAGAATCCAGTGGGGAAATTTTTCTTTTAGACTTCCATTTCCTGATTCCTGCAGCTGAGATCCTCTCAGAGACTGCATTATTTCTGTCTTCTGACTTATTTTCCTTAAACACTGCCTCTGATGTTCATTTTAATCTATCAATAAATATTTCTATTTAAAGTGGAAGACCTTCACTATGTGATTGGATGGGAATTCTTTCTAAAGTCCTAAGAGCAGTATCTGCCCTTAGGTAGGATGCTTTGCTGTGGCTACTGTATAGTGTTAAGGCAAAAGTCACAGGCATATTGTACAGATGAAATTTTATTGTTTTACTTTAGGACAAGATGAAGTTTACACACACACACACACACACACACACACACACACACACACACACCTTTTGTCGAGCTTGAGTGTATAAACTGAAGCTGTGTGCAAGTGTAGGAGTGTACATAAATCCAAGTGGGTTTTTAAATGCTAGAGTAGATTTAATTACTCTGCATGAAATGAGAATGTCATATTTCCAAACAAAGTCAGTCAAATTTATCCACTTTCGTAGCTGAAATGTTATATATCTATATATAGATATATAGATATGAGCTGAGAATGTGGTCACCAACTTAAATTAAGCCAGCTTTCAAAAAAGTCTTTAATAACAGCAAAGTGGGAGTTTTAAAGCCAGCTCATTTTCCTGAATACTGTATTTCTTACTAACTGCACAATATAGAAAACTGCCTTAGTTCCTCGAAGATCAAAAGTTGGAAAGGTAGTCTTCTAGCAGGGATATGGAGATTTTCATAAAATTTTGGAATTAACTTATGCAAGAAATACAATAAGTGAAAAGATCAGGCCGTGATTTTACACATTATTCAGTACCAACACCACTTAGCAGCTGAGCCACTTACATCTCTAGAATGAACATAAAGGCTTTATGAGTCCCATTTCTTACCTAAGTCTTAGTGTGGGTTCTCCTTAGTTGACTGAGGTTGGATGACACTGCAGAGCAAATATTGATGGTTAATCAGCATTTTTTCTCTACAGTCTCCCTGGAGACCTTGTTTGAAACAGCAGCTTTTAATAGAAATAACATCATTTACACATGGAACCTTACCAAAAACAGTGTGTCCCTGGAACTCCACTCTGGAAAGTTTAGTGCATTCCCAAGTCCAAGCCTAGAGGATTCAAAGTGGGACTTGAAATTGAGATTTGGCTTCAGAGCTTTTACTTCCACATTGGCCCAGTTAATATTCTTTTTTACTCACTTCCCACCTTCTCACCAAGAATATCCATGGATATGGCCAGAGCAATGGTACGGAAAAGCATTTGAATATTTACCTTCAGGCATTTTAATTTAAAAGCCCAGATGGAATATGGCATACTAGGAGGATGTGGAATCCGTGTCTCCTCACAAGGGCACCACCAGTGGGGGACCACGGACACCAAATGGGATAGGAGGAACCCCCAGTGAACAGGTAGGTCCTGGGCCATGGGGGGAGTGGAGGGGGAGGAGAAGTGGAGGCGGGATGGGACTGGCGCCCCTCAGGGGCAGCTGGAGGAGGGGAAGGGATCCCACACCCAAAGGGGGAAATTGGGAGACCATTGGGGGGGCCGAGGATCAAAACGGAGCGTGGCCAGGTTCCCCCTGCCCACTGGGGACCCCGGGGGCCTACTGAGCTCCCCGGCCTGATCCTCTGCGCAATGAGGCCCCCTCCAGCCACGCGGGTCCTGAGAGAGTGCAAGGGAGGGAAGGGGGAGCAAAAGTAAAGGCTGGACTTCCTCAACCTGCGCCCCTGAGGGGCAGCTGGGGGAAGGAAGGCGTTCCTACACCCAGTGGGAGCTACCCAGGCTTAGGGGCCCAATGGCCATGGGGGAGATGGTGGTGGAGAGACATGAAGGAATGGAAGGGAACAGGGCCTGTGCCTTCCATGTCCACTTAGGCACCAGGAAGCCTGTGGGGCTCTGGGACCTAATCCTCTGACCTCGGAGCATCCCTCCTGTGCACAGAGCCCAAGCCCCGCCCCCACCCACCACCCAGAGACTGACCTCTACACTCGGAGACCCCTTGCAACATGCTGGGCCTAAGCCCCACCTACACACTCTCACTCAGGGTCCTACCTCCAAATGCCAGAACTCCACACTCTGAAGGCCCTCGTTTCCACGTGGTGCTTCTCCCATCCTCGCAGGTCCGAAGCAAAGGCCCCATCTAGGCCCCGCCCCACCGTACACCCCACCCCTGCCTAAGTTCAACCCCCTCCTAGACTCTGCCCCCATAGCCAAGCTTTTTTTATTCTTTTTTCCTCTTTTAGATTCATTGTTGTTGATTCTTTCATATTTTCATTTTTCCTAATAAATCTTTTATGTTTTCTAATTTTACTTTATTCTTTACATCTTGTTAGTGATCTCTCCTTTTGGCTTGTTCTCCACCCCTTTTTTTATTTTTTTCTGTTGTGATTTTATTTTACCTTGTGGCAGTTGTTTCAATTATAATTATATTTTTCCTAATATATATTTTATCTTTCTAATTTTATTTTGTTTTGTACTCTTTGATATTTTACTGCTCCTTTTTTTCTTTCTTTCTTTCTCTTTTTTTTTTTTTTTTTTTTTTTTTTTTTT
>RJWK010036138.1:0-21868 GCA_004363435.1 Platanista minor | reverse complement strand
TTTGGAGTGGGGGAGGGAGGGGGTGTTGCAGGGACCCTGGGGCAGCAGGAGGGATTCTTGTGGAGGGACAGAGGGCTGCACAGGACCAAAGCCACACACACACACACACACACACACACACACACACACACACACACGCACATGAGCGCATGTGGAACGAGTGACGAAGGCCTTTACTGGAAATGGATCAATGTCCATTCCTTGCCTTTATCCAGAAGCCTCATGTTTGCATTCAGGGTAATACACACAATATCCATGTACAGGCAGCCCTTCCTGACTGCAGCGCCGTGGCCGACCACCCCCAAAGGGAGCACCCCACCTGGGTGTGGAGCGCCAGTGGCAGCACGACGTCCATCCTGCCCAAGCCCGCTTTATGCTCGTCTGGCTTTATCCTGGGGCCAAAGGCTTAGTTTATGGCTTCAGCTAGAAAGATAGGAGTCAACTCTTCCCTAAACAGAAATACCATTCACAGGGAAGTGTTTGCCATCGATGAATGAGAGAAAACAGTTATGTAACTCACGTAAAAACAGACACGTTTAAATGTGTTTAAGGAGAATCTCTATTTAAGCTCCTTATGAAGTGGCTGGGCTTCTGTCCGCTGGGCTCTCAGGGTCATTCAGAAGAACATGGTTCAGCTGTTTCATTCCGGTCAGAGGACGGCGGTTGGTGTCATGAATTAGCGAGCAGGCTGCCGGGTAACTCTCTCCTGGTGGAAGGAGATCAATTTTCACAATCCAGTGGCTCCATCACAGCCTCGCTGTCTGTGCTGGTAATTGCTTTTTGCTCTCTGGGGCATCTGCCTACCCATCTGGAACCTGCCATGCACCATCCATCCATCCGGGGGTGCAGGGCAGGGAGGTGGAGGGCGCACGGGATGACAGGTGGGTGGGGAGCCGGTGGGATGGGTGTGTGGTCTCCAGCCTCCCATCCACCTCTCTCGGGTGACTTTTGAGCTCCCTGGCCCCTCCCCACACTGTCTGGTGACCCCTCCCCATCTGGCTCGCTCTTGCACATCCAGGCGCTGTCTGACCCTTGCAGCTGGGACCACTGGGTCCTTGTACCACTCAGCGAGGCGGTCACTAGTAAGTGTGTTACCCAGGGTTGCACTGAGCTGGGATTTGAGCCCTGGCAGTCTGATGCAGAGGCTGGCCCTGCCCCTGGTGGGTGAGGGCCCCTCACCCAGGGAAAGCAGTGGGCCTGGCAGGAGGCACCTGCGACCTGGACTCAGGAGCCCTGGGTTCCAGGCTGGCGGTGACTGTCGGCCACAGGACCGAGAAGCCAAACTTCCTGCCCCACCTCCTCTCCTCCACGGAGCTGTGTGTGCTGCTCCCTCTGTGGCGTTTCATTTTAATGGACCATGGCAGGTGCTGGGGATCAGATGGGACTGGTCGCCCGAAGCTTTGTGTTGGAGGCGGGAGCTGAAACGCTGCTTCAGGCAGCAAGCCCGACAGACAAAGGCCCCGCTCTCCCCAGGCTCACCAACAAGGACCAGCAAATGTGTGAGACCAGATGTGCCAGGCGAGAAAGAAGGCAAAACACAGGGCAGGTGGTGTGCAGAGGCTGGGGTGACCGCTTAAGACAGGATGGGGAGGGGGGCTCCCTGACCACGTAACAGGTGGACACACACCCAGGGGAAGTGAGGAGGCAGCCACCTGGGGGAAGAGCCTTCCAGGTTGAGGGAACAGCACGTGCAAGGGCCCTGGGGCAGTGGTGTGCTTGGGCGCTCAGGCGACAGGCCAGCGAGGCTGGAGAGGACAGGGGGGCCTAGAAGTTTCTGATAGTGATTGCCTCACTGCCTCCAAAACCTTTATACCAGTGCCTACCCCCAACAACAAAAAGCAGGTCAGTGGTCCCCTGGGGCAGGAGTTGGGAGGAACGTAGGTTACAAAGGGACACAAGGAAACTTTGGGGGTGAATCTTGATTGTGGTGGTGACTTTATGGGCGTAGACGTTCATCAAACACCCTGATTAATACAGTTTAAGGGGTGCAGTTTACGGCACACAAATTACACTTCAACAACAACAAAAAAATTAAAAAATAAAATAAATAGAAGAAAACAGTTCTGAAAGGTCCCTGAGCAGCAGCCGTGGAGGCCAGACCTGGGCCCGGTTCCTGCCTCAGCCTCTCATGCTGATGTCTGCCCTGCAGGGACATGTCTATGCAGCAGGGGACCCAGCCTGTCCCAGGGCACTGCACGTCCAGCACAGGAGGCAGACCGCCCCTTGCCTGCATTTACAGGTGGATGCAAGGAAGGGCACGGGTGTGTGTGGGGAGCCCAGGCAAGGGGCCGCCTCTGGGCGGCTCATGGTCTGGGGCTGCCGGTCCTGGAGGGAGGGTTTGCAGAACCTGGGGTCTAGACCCGCTGGAGATCAAGCTGCTGTGGCCAGAGAGATCCCCTCTTCCCTTGACGCTCACCCCCAAAAGGCATGGAAATGTAGAAAAAAGCACCAATTCTGGGGGTCCCTGGGACTGCCCCCCCAAGAGCCCCCCACTTCCAGATGGAAGCCGAGGTGCTCACCCCGACACCTGCCGGTGACAGCGGGCCGGACCCAAGTGGCCCTGCTCCTGCCCAGAGACCGTGAGTCAGCCCAGAGAGGCTTCCCCCGGCCACTCAAGCCCAGGGCGCCAGCGATGAGCCTCCAGCCACCTGCTCCCCCCCAGGGACTGAAGGCCACCAGACTTGTGTCACTTGTTCCCGGGTCTCGGCCCCGCAGCTTTGGGCACGTCCGGTCCCCTCCCCTAGTCTTCCAGTGACCCCGCCCCGTCCCCCCTGCACTGCCCTGCTCTGAGGACACTAGCCCTTTGCCTGCAGCCCAGGGGGCGCCTCCGACACCACCCTCTCCTAACCTGGCTTCCTCTTCCCATGTCCTGCATCATGGCAGCCCCTGGCCTCAGTTCCCCTTCACCCCCACGTCCAGCACCCACAGGACAACCCCTGGGCCCCCAACCTACATGTTCTCGGCCCCTGGAGACCTCAGACCTCTGCACAGCTCGCCTCTCTCGCGACCTGTCTGCCTGCTCCCGTGCCCACCTGTCCCTCCCTCCTTCCCCCGTCCTCTGTCCCCTGGCCTGCCGTCCAATCCCCCTGGGCTGCCGGCACCTCTAAGTTGGATGTGGGACTCTGCCTCCTGCCCTGCCCTGGCCTGTCTGGACTCGGCTCATCCTCAGGCCCGCAGACCCAGCGGGGGCAGCGAATGGACCTCAGTACCTGCACGAGCCGTGTGCGGGTTTTCTAAGGGGCAGGTGGGCACAGGCTGTCTGCAGGAAATATCCAGGGATTTGGCAAATGTGGAAGCTGGGGGAGGGGTAGCTGGCGAGCCTCAGTGTGGGAGCAGCAGGCAGGGTTCAGAAAGTGTCTGCGAGACTCTGGGCAGCAGGGACAGCACAGCAGGGCCTCAGGCCATGACCTGTCCCCGAGTGAGGCCGGCACAGGATAGAGCCGGGGTCCGGGGGCACCACCTGCTTCCCCCTGGTGGGTGGGAACCAGAGTCTTCAGCACCAGCTGTGGGCAGACCCTGGAGGCGTGACTGCACGTGTGACCTGTCAGCCCTCTCGCTGACCTCACCCCCTCGGGGACAGTGTCCACCCCCCAGAGAAGGAGATGAGGCTTTGAGAAGATGCAGTGGCTGGGCCCAGCGCCCTGAGGCTGGTCACTCCCACCGATCCACCCACCCACCCTGGGGGTTTCCAGGGAGGACGACGCAGGGACCCGGCCGAGTCACCTGTCAGTCATCATCATCCTAACATGGACCAGGGGCCATCAGAGCTCAGGAGAGGCAGGAGGACACGGGTTCCAATTCCGAGGCCACGTGGGGGAGGGGAATGGGGCTGGTGAGCGCTTACAAGGGGCTTGGAAGAGCAAGGGCCAGGGGCAGTGGCACCAGGGGCAGTGGCACCGGGGGTACCGGGGGAGCATCACCCACCCCCACCCCCACCGCCTATGCCCCGCTGGCTTTAGCAGCTGTGGGAGGAGACTGGTGATTAGTGACTTTTCTCTAAGCAAAGAGCTCTTACTTTATTCAGGTTACTCACTTTTTGCCTTTTCACTACGCCTATGTAGCATCCGATCTCTTTTGCTGTTTGCTCTAAAAAACCTTTTATTTGGAAAGAATTTTAGATTCACGGACCAGTGGCAAGTTCCTATATATCCTCCCCCCAGCTTCCCCTAATGTTAGACGACGATTTTTTTTTTTTTAGTTACGAAAAGTGATCCATGCTGCCTGGAGAAAGCAGGAAAAATATAGAGACCCAAACAGATTTTTTCAAAAAGTTAGTTAATATCAGCACTAAGAGATAAATCCGGTTACTGTTTAGAATCTTCCTTTTCAATCTTTTTTCATTTCTTTTTTTAAAAAAATTTTTCCTTTGAAATAATGATAGATTTGCAGGAAGTTGCAAGGGGAGGAGAGAGAGCTGTCACGGACTCTCCCCCAGTTTCCCCCGAAATGGTTACAACTGACCTTAGCGAAATATCAAGACCAGGAAAGTGACGGTGCAAGTGTGCCTGGCTCTGTGGCATTTCATCACGTGTGGACCAGTAAGCACCACCTCCGTCCGGATACACAGGGGCTCCATCACCTCAGAAAGTCTTTCCTGTGTTCCCCCTTCACAGTCATGCTCTCTGGGGCGCTTGCTACTCCCGGTCACCCCTCATCTGTCTCCATCCCCATATTCTGTCATTTCAAGAACATCCTATAAGTGGAGCCAGGCTTGGTCCTTTCAGGGAACTGTGTCTATCATTTCTCTTTTTGCTACGTAGTTTCCAGGTGTTGCGGTTTATTCATCCACTCACCTGCTGAAGGACCTCTGGGTCGTTCCCTGTTTGGGGGGATGACAAACAAAGCTGTCATGAACATTTGCGTATGCGTTTGGCTGTGGATACAAGTTTTCATTTCCCTGGGATAAATGCCACACGTGTTTTAAAGAACTGCCAAAACTTCACGGCTGCATCATTCTGCATCCCGACCGCAGCATGTGAGCGTCCATTCTTTAATGCTTAGGAATGACTGTTGTCCTCCTTGGGATCGAATTGTAAGTACAGTTTGGGCCTTATATCCCTTGATGTGATCGTATCTGCATTTTCTCACACGTTATAGTTTTCGACAGCTCCTTTAAGTTGCTGAAGAGTATTCCGGCAGGTGGATCAACAGTTTACTTACGTGACCAGGCATACTTAGCTGGTCGTTACTTAAGTATGGGTTCATTTGATAGCTCCCGCTGCATGTCAGCTGCATGGGACACGTGTCATGTGTCATGACGTGTGACAAGCCCGGTGCTGGGGCCATGACAAAAAACCAATCCACAGTAGAACACGTTTATCACAAACTGACGAGTGCTGTAAGCAAGCTGTGAGAGGCTCTGAGGCTGCACACTGGGTCCTGCCAGGTATTAGATTCAGGGAAGGTGCCTGCCTGAGTGATGTCTGGGCTGAGGTCTAGAGAAAATGTACAAGTTCAATAAGCCAGGGCGGTCGGAGGGCAGGCTGTGGCTGCCCCGTCTCGGTCAAGCTGATTTCTGATCATGAGCTTATTCAAGGCACACTGAGCCGCCTTCCCCCGGGCAGAGACACATCTGTTCACCACTGCACAGAGAATATAGAAGACCACGTAGAATACCTATGCACACGAGAGGTCTTTGCACCCAGCTCTGATATTTTGCTTAGATTCAATCCTTGTGAGTGAAGTGGCCGGTGGCTAGATGCCACTTACATTTGCAAGGTCTAGGTCACTAGGTCCACCCTAGTGACCATTCATTTACATCCCAGACTCCAGACTTGCGAGGACCCTCTCTAGGCCACAGTAGTACCACGGGCGTCTCAGCAGACGCCGGGAGCCACCCACCCCCTGGCCTGCTGAGTTGGACCCCAAATCCTGAGGCCAGTGTGCAGATGGGGGTAGGCTCAGCTCTGACGAGCAGCACCGGATCCAATCCTGCTACCACAGGAAGCAGCCCTTGCCTTAGGCCAATGCCTGGGGTTTGTTTGCAGGCTGGGGCGGGGAGGGAGAGGCAAGGATGAGAGGGCTTTCCATCATGGGGTGGGCGGAAGGGGCTGGGGACTAGACTCGTGGGCCTAGAGGAAGAGGCAGAAGTAACTGGGACTCACCTTTGACTTCTCTGCTCCGTCCCCGTCAGGAGCTTCCCACTGAGCCCTCAGCTTTGCCAGGGGAGGTGGGGAAGGAGCTCTCTCCGGACCTGGTGATGGAGGAAGATGAGACTGGACAGATCCCAGACCACCAGCTGCTGGGACACTGCACAGAAGAGTCGTGTTCTCCAAAGGATCCAGGGGAGGTGTCACCTCACCTAGCAGAGGCCCAGGTACCTGGACGCTGAGAGGCAGGTATGTGGTCAGGACTGTCCATAAGTTTTTCTCAACACTCTTACCTTGGACTTTGCAAGTGGGCACTGGACAGTGAGAAAGGTCCTTCTGCACGGACACAGCTGGACGAGAGTGGAGTAGCTGGTCATCAAGATGCCCCTACAGTCCCTCCCTTCCCGGTACATGTGCCACTTCCATATCAAGAGATGGAGCTAATTCCCCAGTCCTTGAATTCCCCCAGCCCCTGGGACGGGCTCTGACCTAAAGGATGCAGCAGAAATGACGTTCTGAGACTGCCAAGCCCAGGCCTTTCTACTTCCTGCTTCTTCGAGCCTGGCTGCCATACTGGGAGGCCGTCCAAGCAGCCACGAGGAGAGGCCACACAGAGGAGAACCAGGGCCCCTAGCCAACAGCCCCACTGACCTCGTGGCCACCAGGCAGCCCTGACCTGCAGCCATGTGAGTGAGGCCATTTTGGACCTTCCAAACACCCCTGAACCACAGGGGCTCCAGAGAGAGCAGACCCCAAACTGACACACAGAACTGTGCAGGACAAGAAATGGTTGGGTTTTATTCTAAGTCACTGAGCAATAGCTAAATGAAACAGAAACCGATATGGCAAGGCTCTTACAAAATGTAACATAAAGTAGGATTTCCGGTTTTGCTCATTAGGCCTGTGTATACTGGGCATTAGCCCAGGTTCCAGAAATAATTCAAGCAGAGTCAAGATTTGGGCACGGACAGGCTAACCCCCCTTGCTTTTAAACCAGTGGTTCTTTCGTTGAGTCTGAGCCATGTTCATAGTAATCACATCTGGAAAGGACCCAGTGGTCCTGGGCCCTCTCCCTGGAGGGCGGCCATTTTCTCAGACCTGTGTTCAGCTCAGAGCACGATGCTTCCCGGGCTCCCCTGGGAAGACCCCTCAATCCTCTGGCAGCTCCAGGGTGGGCACCTGGTGTTGACCTGAGTCTTGGAGGTTCGGGACGTGCTCTCTTTCCTGGGGAGCACCCACTTAACCCCCTACCCCTCCGGCAATGGGCGGGAGCTGGGCCTTCCTTGCTGGCCCTGGTCTGGGGGAGGGTGGTCTCCTCTCTGGTGGGTACTGTTCCCTTTGTAGTTTCCAGGAGTCATACGAGCCTCACAGTGGGATAGACACCAGGCTGGAGCCCTGGCATTCACACAAAGAGACTTTCATCTCTCGATTCTGGACATCAAACTGTCTGAGGGGCTCCATTTCCTGCAGAAGGTGCTTGCTGATTGTGGACCTGCCTGTCTGCTAAAGACCCTCTCAAAGCTGGGTTCCCTTCCCCGGCACCCGCCCACCCCTCAGCCGTGTGACCAGGCGAACATCCCTTTGATCCGTGAAGGCGAGAAACGAGGCAGGGCAGGCCTTGCAGGGGGGCGGCTCCCACACGAGGGTGCAAACGAGAGAACCATCTGGCATCCGTCTGCTTGCCTCCCCCATGATGGATTCTTCTGGCTTAACCCTCTTCCCACCCGTCCGCTTGGAGCTAGACGCCGGCTCCCCTTCCGCCCGGTGTTCCTGTGCACTCGGGCCTCTCCCGAGGGGGCTGGACGGCCTGCCTCCTGTCCACCTTCGCTTCTGCCCCGAGGCTGTAATGGGAATGGGTGGTGACGGCAGCCCCTCTCCAGGGAGCAGCCGAGGTGCGGCTTGCACTTCTGTGTTCATCACCCCTGGACTCCCAGCCACCGCCACGGCTCCGGCCACCTGAAGCCAATGCTGCTGCTGTTCCCACTTCACGGGAACGGTCTATAATGCAAACGGGCCACGGCCACGTGACAGGACGGTGGCTGAGGAGCTGCCCGAGGCCGGCCCCTGGCCCCAGGGCTGCACTGCTCCCAGCTCCCAGCCAGGAAAGTTCCAGGCTGGCTGGGGCCGGGGTGAAGCTTCAGGCGGGGTGCAGCGGGTGGTTTGCTGATGCTGATGACGCTTGTCCCGCAGACGCCGAGGCCGACCTTCCCCGCCACCTGCCGCCTGGTGGCTGTGGTCCCGCGGCCCAGGGGTCCCCTGGGGGCAGGGGGGCGGGCCCGGGCCTGGCTAGGTGTGAGCCTGGTGAGCCGCCGGCCTCCTCTCCCTGCGATGGGGCCTCAGAACACCCCCTCGGGGCTGTGTGGGTGTCCAGGGGGTGCAGAGCCCCCAGCAGCATCTGTCCAGCCAGCGTTCGCCTGGGCTGCTGAGACCGCCTGGCCTCTGCCAGGGGTGGCGGCACAAATTCACCTGCGACAAAGACCGGGCAGCTTCGCTGTGTTCACTGCATCACCTCCAATCCTCCCTGGGAGGGCGCCATTCTTGGAAGTGGACAGGAGGGGGAGGCTGAGGCCCCGGAGGCGTGTGAATGTGGCCATGGAGTCCCACGGGGCCCTCCTTCGGACCTGCTTTATGAGGCCCAGAGGCCCTAGTGTCGGAGGTAAGTTTGGGGACCCTGCTATCCTCAGCATCTCTTGGAGCTGAGGGTCTTGGGGTCCCAGGCCTGTGAGGAGGGGCGGGAACAGAGGCACAGGTGCCGCAGCCACATACCTGTGCACCTCCTGCCTGCCTGCACCTCAGGTCACACGTCAAAGGGTCTCCCCACCTGTGACCCCATCTGGACACAGCCAGGCCGGGCAGGCAGTGGCCCCTCAGGAAGCCGGGAATCGTGACCGCCCAGATGGTCTGTCTAAAATCCGGATGTGAGGTGCTGGTGAACGAAACTGTTTGGGGAGCACTTTCTGAAGGAAACCATGTTCCAAGCTGCACGAGAGTTTAGGGCGGACCTCGCCCCTTGTCAGGGGTAGCTGAAGTGCAGCCAGGTGCAGGGGGCAGTTCTGGGCACTGAGCTGCCTTGGCCCCTGTCGCCTGCAGCCTCCAGCCTGGGCAGAATCTTTCAGCCGCAGCCAGACCATCCCAGGGGATTCCAGCAAGGCCTCACGTCCCAGCGACAGTGACCCGTATGGCCAGAGGGAAAGTGAGCTGAGCAGAGGCCTTCACTCCTGCGTTCCTGCTTCCAGGGAAGCCCTGATTACGAAGAGAGCTGGGGGGCGGCTGCTCTGGGAATTAAACCAAGGTGTTAGTTGTCCAGGACCCTGGCCCCCTGAGAGTGAAGTGACCAAGCTTGGAGTGTTTCCCCCTGGTGTGAGGGCAGGCGCAGAGGCAGCTCTCTTGTTCAGCTGAGGAATAGGATGGTGACAACTGCGGTGTGGGTGCCATGAGGACCAGTGTGACATGGAATGTGCTCTGGGCTGGCTCTTCAGGGCACTCAGGTCCATGATCTCCCTTACCTGGTGCTGAGGACCAGCTGGGCCTGTCTCACAGGTGCCCTTCCCTGGAGTGGGTGGGCTGGGTCCTCTGACACAGACAGCACTTGTGATTTAGAGAGGAGACTCTGGTGATGGATCTGCTGGCTGATCAAGCCAAAAACAATGTAAAATGTTTATGGAAACTCTTCTTCTTCCTCCATTCTCTCCCCAGCCGTCTCTCTTCAAATTTTTTTTATTAGACTATTTTTTAGAGCAGTTTTAGGTTCATAACAAAATGGAGCAGAAATATAGAGATTTCCCATACACCCCTTGTCCCTACACACGCAAATCTCCCCCACCCTCAACATCCCCGCCAGAGTGGTGCGTTTGTCACAAATGATAAACCCGCACCGATGCATCATTGCCACCCAAAGTCCATAGTTTATATTAGGGTCACTCTTGGTGTTGTATATTTTGGGGTTTGGGCAAATGTGTGATGATATGTGTCACACAGAGTAGTTTCACGGCCCTAAAAACCCTCTGTACTCTGCCTATTCAGCATTCCCCCTCTCTTTGTAACAAATATTTTAGTAGATTCCAGACCTCACGTGCACGGGCTGAATTTATCATAATCTGTGGTTCATGGCACGCTCTCTGCATTGGTCCCTGCTGGATGCTCTTTTCCTTTAAGATTATGGTAAAAATATAATGAACACTCTGCACCACCAGCCAATCCGAGAACTGGAACAGCCAGTACCTCAACCGCTTCCTCCTCTATCCGAGGTAAACATGATTCTGCACTTGGTGTTCATTTTGTTTTTATTTCTGGGACTTGATTTTTCCTATTCAACATTACATTCCTGAGCTTTGTTTATATTCTGTGAGCAGCTGCAGATAGTGAATGTCACCATGGTAGAATTTTTCATTGTGTGATTACATCATACATTATCCGTTCTCTTCTCTTGTTGTCGGGCCTTTGGGCTGCTCGGGCGTTCGCTGTGACAAACAGGCCTCCTGTCCACACCCGTGGGGGACCCTCCTGGGAGGAGAGCTGAGAGTGGAATCTGGATCATGGGAACGCAAAGTTTTAACTTGGCAAGGTAATGCCTAACTGTTTTGCAAAGTGGTTGCACCCTTTTATGCTCCACCAGCAGAGTGTAAGAGTTCTGGTGATGCATGTCCTCTCTGACATTTGGAATTATCAACACATTTCTTTGGGTCAATCAAATGTGTGCAAAATTCCATCTCATTATGAAACATGTCCCTTGATGACAGTAAGCACAGTGAGCCTCTCTCTCCACGTCTGTTGGCCCCTCTGCTCTCCTGGAAGCTCCTTCTCCTGTCTTTGGCCAATTTTGCTGTCGGGTGGTTTGCTTTTGCTTCCTGACCCCTAGGAATTCTTTGTAAATTCTGACACTTGTCTTTGGTTGGTTTTGGGTGGAGTGAGAATTATCTCCCAGTTTGCAGCTTGTCCCTTCACAAGGTAAAATATACCTTTCATTAAGGTATATTTTATTGCGTAAAGTCCTTAATTTTAATGAGGTCAAATGTATCAATCTTTTCTTTTATATGGTTAAGGTTTGTGAGTGTGTTGTTTAGGAAATTTTTCCCTATCCTGAGGTCACATAGATATTCACGTATATTTTCTTCTAAAGTTTTAAACTTTTGCTTTTGACATTTTGTTTCTTAATCCATTTGGAGGCGCTTTTTGAGTGTAAAGAAGTGATCTAGGGCTTCCTTGTTGGTGCAGTGGTTGAGAGTCCGCCTGCCGACGCAGGGGACACGGGTTCGTGCCCCGGTCCGGGAAGATCCCACGTGCCGTGGAGCGGCTGGGCCCGTGAGCCATGGCTGCTGTGCCTGCGCGTCCGGAGCCTGTGCTCTGCAACGGGAGAGGCCACAGCGGTGAGAGGCCCGCGCACCGCAAAAAAAAAAAAAAAAAAAAAAGAAAGAATCTAATTTTTTGTCCTGGGGTTTTCCTGCTCCTTTATTGTGTGTCTTTCTCCAAGGACACATTATGCCACTTCCCTTATTTGTCCAAGCCCATCTATGGGTGGGTGTCCTTCTGGGTTCTCTATCCTGTTCAGTTGTCCAGTTTGTTACTTCCTGGGCTGACACCACACTTCATCCCCACCCCTTTATTTTTGGTTTCACCAAGCAGCATGCGGGATCTTAGTTCCCTGACCAGGGATCGAACCCGTGCCCCTTGCAGTGGAAGCGTGGAGTCCTAACCACTGAACCGCAGGGAAGTGCCCGCACTTCACCCTTGATTGTAGCTTTACAAATCGCCATTCAACCGGTGGGGCAGCCCCACTGCCTTCTTTTTCTTCTTCAGGAGGGTTTGGATGGTTCTTTTAAAAGTTGAGCTGTAGCCTACACAGAGCAAAGTGCACAGACCCACAAGTGCACATTTCACTTACTCTCCGTGTGTGCACTCGGTCCCGTCACCAGCGCTGCCTCACCAGCCTCCGGAAGCAGTGGATGAAGCCCCTTCGTGGTGTGAGGGCTCTGCGGGTCAGGAGCTGGCTGGGCGTGCGGGGACACCCCGCCCCTGCTTCACGGGGGCTGCGATGCACCGAAGGCTTGGATGCGCTCCGCAGGAGCAGCCGTCCTCACGTCTTTTGGCTGATGCTGGCTGGGCCTCAGCTGGGCTGTGGCCGGAGCCCCTCCACGTGGCCTCTGCATGTGCTGTCTCCTCAGCGTGGTTTGGGCTTCGTCACAGCATGGTGGCTGGGTTCCCCGGGGTAGTGTCCAGGGAGAAGTGCACACAGAGTCTTTCCGTGGTCCTCTCTCTATTGATCAAGGGATCACAAAGGTCTGCTCACGTTCAAAGAGAGGGGTTATCCACCTCGCACCTCAACAGGAGCCTCAAGTCCACCTTGTGAAAACCTTGGGGAAGGGGGTAATTGACGCAACCGTCTTTGTACAATACAGCCGGCCACATCTGTGGAACCACCCCCCAGATCAAGGTGGTTCCAGTGAGCTGGTGGCTCCTTGGGGCCTTTCCAGTCCATGCCAAGCCCTGAAGGTAATTACTGCCCTGATCTCTATGACACAGACTAGTTCTACCTCATCACGAATATTACCCAAATACCTAAATGGAAGCCTGTGGTGTGTGCTTTGGGGTCTGGCCTCTTGTGTTCCATATCATATCCTGAGAGACTGACCCATATTGAGCGGTCAGTGACTTGTTGTTTTGCACCGCTGTGCAGTACTCTGTTGTTTGACGTGCAGTTTGTCCATCCCACTCCGGACAGACAATGGTAGGTTTCCGTTTAGATCATGATGAACATGCTTGTACAACTTTTTGGTGTGTGTAGCCTCTCGTCTCTGTTGGGTATATTCCAGGAGGGGCACCCTGGGTCATGGGATGTCTGCATGTTTAGCTTCAATAGACACCAGCAAACAATTTTCCAGAGTGATTGTAGATTTTACTCATCAGCAGGAGAGCCATCTCTCCACAGCCTGTAAGTTTTAGCCATTCAGGTGGGGGAGGGTGCCTGGTGACATCTCATTCTCCCTGTCCCTGGTGACTGATACTGCTGAGTCCCTTTTCACATTTATTGGCCATTTGGGTAACTTTTCTAAAAGTGCTTTTTCAAGGCTTTCACTCATTTATTTAAAACTGGGTTGTCAGACCTAAGTGTCCATCAACAGATGAACGGATAAAGAAGATGTGGTCTATATCTACAATGGAATATTACTCAGCCGTAAAAAAGAGTGAAATTTTGCCATTTGCAGCAACATGGAGGGATTTGGAGGGTACTATGCTCCGTGAAATAAGTCAGACAGAGAAAGACAAATACTGCGTTATCACTTATACGTGGAATCTAAAAAATACAACAAACTAGCATATACAACAAAACAGAAAGAGACTCACAGATATAGAAAGCAAACTATTGGTTACCAGTGGGGAGAGGGAAGCGGGGAGAGGCCAGGTAGGGGTGGAGATTAGAAGGTACAAACTATTTGGTATAAAATAAGCTACAAGGATATATTGTACAACATGGGGGATATAGCCAATATTTTATAATAACTATAAATGGAGTATAACCTTTAAAAATTGTGAATCACTGTGTTGTACACCTAAAACTTACATAGCCTCGTACACCAACTATACCTCAATAAAAAATTGAGTTGTCAGGCTTTTTTCTTACTTGTGGGAGTTTGTTGTCTGGATACACTCTTCCATTGGATATGACCTGGAGTTGGGAGGACTCAGGATTTGGGGGCGTGTCCTCTAAAGACCACCCTCACTTCTGACACCAGGTCAGGGTCCCCAGGACCACCTGCACTTCTGACTGGCTGGCTGCAGATTCAGGGTTCCCACAGGTTCTCTCAGGTTCCATAATTACCTAGAACAGCTCCCAGGACTAAGGGAAGTGTTATACTTAAGGTTACAGGAAGAAGATATCGTAGTAAAAGGCTACACATCAGAATCAACCAAAAGGAGCTTCACATCAGGCCAGTTCTGGGAGGGTCTCGCAAGGAAAGAGCCCCCTGTCCTCAGGGATGGCTGTCCCTCCTGGCACGTCCACGTGTGACCTTACTCTGGGGTGGCCAATCGCGGAGGCTCACTGAGCTTCAGGGCCCCGTTTTCATTGGGGTTAGATTGGTCCAATCGTTGTCCACGTGGTTGAACCAATCTCCAGCCCCCTTTCCTCCCCAGGGGTCCGGCTGATAACACCCAGCTCAAAGCCCCAACTCTAATCCCAAATTCTAATCCCACGGTTGGTGTTTCTGGTGTGACCAGCCCCATCCGGATCACCACATTAACACAAATGGTCAGATATGGGCAGCATCCAGCTCTGCAGGACGCTGGGACCTGGACCATCCAGCTAGTGGCACCTTCTCACCCTCCCTGCCTCCCCTCCCCAGAGGCTTGGGTGTCCTCCCCCACACCCCATCCCAAGAGCAGAAAACACAGGCAGCCATGGGTGGGGGGCCTGCTGGTAGGGACATCCACCCTGGTCCTGGCAGCACCCTTTCTAGGGTCATCTGCATCGATGAGCCGAGCTGACTGTGTGAGTCGTCGAGTGGATCCTTCAGTATTTGGGAGTGGGGGTGGGGATTAAAAGGGGGCGACGGTTGGAGCCAGCCCCATTCACTCTAAAACGCTCCTTCCCCTTGCCCTGCTCTTGGCTCGTCCACTCCCCGTCCCTGCCAAGCACACTGAGAAGAGGCCCTGCTGACAGGCGTCTCCAAACCCAGCCATTGGTGGCCACAGCTCCCCTGCTGCTCCCGCCGTGGTTTCTGCAAGGCAGCTGCCGTGGCTTCACTCCAACCTGACCCTGCTGCCTTCCCTGGGGGTGGGCTCTCACACCCCATCTGCCTGGACATCTGGCCCCAGGCCACCGCTTCTGGGAGGGAGAGAACCCCAGACACCTCGGGGTGGGGTTGGGAGGGATGGCTGACCCCTGGACCTGGGCTCAGGGCCCCAGCAGAGGTGTGGACGGGGGCTGCCTTCGTACGCGGGCACTGACCTGGGTTGTCCAGGTGGCAGAACTTCCTCGGCTGGCTCTAGATCCTGCGTCTGAGGGGACAGGGCTGATGGCGCCAGGGCCCCCCGGGGGGAGCTGGCTCAGCTGCCCCCACATGCCTGCTCACTGAGCCGGACTCCTCTCTGGGGTAGACGACGCGCAGTGGTCAGAGGCAACGGAGGGGACTGGCAGGGCACGGCCACAGGGGCCCAAGCACCCCTCCCTGTGGCTGGGTGGGCCTGGCTGCCGCTCAGGAACCTGGGCTCAGCTGGCCACCAGGGGGTGGAAGTCCTCCTGGTGGGAGTTTTGAGAAAACTGGTGATTCTTTTTGGAAAAGCACAGGAAGGGCTTGTTGGCAGAGAGGGATAGGAGAGCTTTCGTTCAGTGGCCAGCTCTGGTGATGCGCCGTGGGCACCAGGGGCTGTGCTCAGAGGGGCTCTGAGGCCTCGGCCCCAAAGGGAGTGGAGCTGGGCTGCCGCCTGCAGCTGTCCTCGGGTCAGCCGGCCAGCGGGCCATGTGGGCTGCAATGTGGCCTCATCTCTGGGGAGAAACATGACAGACACACACACCCCCATCACCCACACGCACCCTGGCACACACTGATGCACACGTTCACACCCCTCATGTACAGACGCTGGCACGTAAGCACCGTGCACACCACCATGCACGCCAACACGCACCTCCCCACATTTCAGACCCGCGCCAGCCTTGCTGGGGCCACAGCCGGCAGGGCCAGTAAAGCAGACACAGGGGCACGGCTCTTGGAAGTGCCTCGTGGGGAGGCGGCTTCTTCTGTTGGGGGTGTTTTCCCTTCATTCCGACTGGAGACTCGTGCAGGAGGCGGGCACTAAGCGATCCCAGCCAGAGGGCGACCATGTGGTGGGCATGTGGTCCTGGCTTGTCATCAGCTTCACCGAGGCCTCCCGTGTCCTCAGAGCCTCAGGGAGCGGGGGTGGGGGGGGGTCTCCATCCACACCGGTTAGGGTGGGACACCTGGAGCATCCCAGGCTCCCGCGGTTCCCGGGTTCTGGGGCTTTACGTGCAGGCCGCCCCGGCGGGGGGATCTAAGCCACTCCAGCCTCAGCTCGTGCCCAGGTGCTGGGCCTCCTCAGTGGGACAGTGGGCTCCCCGCAACCAGGCTCAGCCTCAGGAAGCCCATCAGCCGCAGCCAGAGCCTGGCAATCGGAAGCTTGAGCGGCTGCCCCAGAAGCATTGCTGTGTCCGCCCTGGAAGCCCCCGGCCCAACAAAGTATCCAGGGGCCTCTTTCCTTCCTCCTCCCGCCTGACTCCCTGGACCCACTTAACTTCTGTTTATTATTATTTTAAAAAGTACTCCTTTCCAACAATTCTACCACACTGGAAGGAGTTTTATTTAAACTCTTGAACTATATTTACTTTTGGCCCACGTTCAGGTGGATGACGATCCCGGAGCTCTGTCTGTTGCACACCCACCTCCGGACATGTGGGATGGTGACCGCTCAGTGGGGGCGGCCGGGAGGCCAAGCCGCAGCCCCGGCCCGTCTGCCGAGAGGAAAGTCTCTGCGCCGCGGCCGTGAAGCCCACCGTGTGTGAGGCCGTGGGCACGTGGAGGCGGGATGCTCAGACCAACCAGTACGGAGCCGACAGCCTAGAAAAACATCCTTTAAAACCATGAGATAGAAGGTTCTGGTTCTTTCACATGAAAGGAATTTGGAGGCAGGCATGTGTAGCCTGGCGCAGAGTTCAATGATATGGGGACCCGATTGTCGCATCTTGCTGTACCCGACCCTAGGTCACCAAGAAGTGGCTCTGGGGCTCCATCCAGTAAAGGTCTGGGCACACACGGTGGGCTCTTAAGGTGGCTGGATCTGGCCGCCATGGCACTCTCCTGGCCTGGCGGTCCGCTTTCCTTCACAGGTTCCATGTGCCCTGGACCCCCGGGCTCTTTATTCAGGACCTGTGGTCACGTGTGGAACCAGGGACTGGCCCTTCCCTTTGCATCTGTCGGATTATCACCCCAGCCTCCCGGGGCCTCTCAGGTCCGCCTGAGGCATGAGTGGACGGGCAGCGTCCTGGTAAGAATTCAGGGCCTGGGAAGCATGCTTCCCCTCCCCCCCACAGCCCATCACTGACCTTCCCCCTGCTCCAGGCAGCTGGCGGCTGCAGGGAGGAAGTGTTTGGTGCAAGGATGAGAAATAAATTGTACACAAAGCCCAGAGAGAGGCAATCATTGACCACCCAATACCTCCTGTCGCTTTGCGTGAATTCCTCACTTCCGTTCATGACATCTTGGTAGGTTGGTGCACCCGTCCCATTCTGCAGGTACAGA
Source organism: Platanista minor (assembly GCA_004363435.1). Taxonomy (NCBI): domain Eukaryota; kingdom Metazoa; phylum Chordata; class Mammalia; order Artiodactyla; family Platanistidae; genus Platanista; species Platanista minor. The sequence goes on along the minus strand of RJWK010036138.1, from coordinate 4,530 downwards.
AACTGAGTCCCTGAGCGCCCGTAGTCATGGCTGGTAAGGAGGGGAAAGGGCCAGGAGAGCTCAATGCCTGTTGGGGTTTAGGCGACAGGGGGTGACACAGAGGGCGCACGGCCCCTTGAAGGAGGCCCGCAGGTCTAGGTCCCCTTCTGGCCCAGCCGCCTGAGCATCCCCACGTACCCAGGGCCCCACGTGTGCTCCTGCAGAGCTGTTTCAACACGGGAACCCCCCCGCATGTTCTACATTTCAGTTCAGAGGCCCGTCCCCAAGGCCAGCAGGGCCGGCAGCGTGCGTCCCACAGGAAGCCGGTTCCCGTCACTACCCGGCCGCTGGCGCATTCCAGAGGCCCCCGGGGATGCCGCCCCCAATCTCCCAGGAGGACTGCCTTCGCACAAGGGCTCCATGGCCTTCTCTTGTACGTGACTACCCGCATGTGCACATGCCTCGCCGTGTGTGTGGGCGTGTGCCCGGGGTGCAGGAGCAACGCTGCATGGACTTGTCATCTGAAACAAACCAGCAGTCAGAGACGTCAAAGCCAGAGGCAGCGCCTGCCCGTTTGGGGTTGAACAATGCTGCTTTTTTTAGGCTGACAACCTGTAAGCGGCAGGAGCTGCTGTCCCCCTGCCAGTCATGGAAGAGCCGGGCGCGGAGCAGAGGTTGCTGACGTCTGTGGCACCTCCCTCCCCAGAGCCTGGCGGCGCACGCAGCCTCGGGTCCCTTGGCGGAGGGGGAGGGTGGAGGGGCTACTTCCCAGGAGAGCCTGTCACTCGGCCCTCAGCTTCTCGGCTGCTGAGAGTGTTTTCAGACCTGACAACTGCTGACGTTGGGAAGTTTCAGGACTTGAGGCAAATTTATGTAACAGGGAGAGTTTGCCTGCATTTCCCTCCCTGAGAGGACTCGTTAGGAAGTGAATTCGGACTTGTCGCTGGGGAAGTGAAAACCAGGCGGGAGCCATGGACTGCACGGGGACTGCACCTATAACACAGGCGGTCCCCAACCTGAGACAGCCCGCGGGGAGCAAACGGGCCGAGGGCTGGGGTCCGTCAGAAGCTTCTAGCCCACTCGGCGGATATGCTCGGGAGGGTGACACTGAGTAATGGGCTCACAGGCTCTGTCATTCAGCCACCGTCATGATAATGCTGCATAGCTGTGTCCACTGGTGTTTGATCCAGGGACAGGCTCTCCCTGGGAGGTGTCCTGGGAGGTGCCCTGGGAATCGGCCGCATCAGAGCAGAGTTCCCGTTCTCGGCCAGCCCGGCCTCCACGCTCACTCATGGGGGTTTTGTATCCGCAGGAAGGATCTTCCATCAGGTGCCTGTCTGGGGAGGTCCCCTCGCCTGGTTCTGGTTTGGACTCAAAGCGATGGATGAGCTGAGTCATTTGCGTGATGGATTTGTGAATCTGACCGCACCCAACCTTGCCTTCACCCAGCAGCCTCTGGACCCCTTCCCATGCCGGCCCAGCTGGCGCGTGGCCCCAGAGCTGGGGAGGGCAGCACGCCCTCGGCCATTCCCGCGGGTCAGTGGACATGAATGCCCCTTGATGTCATCGCTTCCCTCTTTCATGCCACCTGCCAGGGCCCACTCACCCCTGCAGACGCAGTGGGCCCGCCCTGTGTGGTTGGAGTGTGCTCTCCGCCCCGGCACACCTGCTGGAGCAGCTCTGCCGGCCCCACCGGGGGCACTGGGTTCTCTGGGCCCCTCCTCTGGCAGCTGGGAGCCTCTCTTCGGTGCCCCTCGGCCGATGCATGGAGCCCGCCCAGGGCCCTTCCGCCCCTCTCCTGCCGGCCATGGGGTCCCTGAGAACGCACTGTCTCCACAGTGATGACAGAAGCTGCCCAGTTTCTGTGTCTCAAACCAGGCATCCGAGAGCCAGGAGAGCAGGATGTGCATGTGCCTGTGTGTCTCTGCCTTTACTAATCCTAAAATTAAATACCTGTTATTGTATTTAATCCAGCTTTGACCATTTCCCGCAGCAATATTTTGATCATGGTTTTGGGTTGTCGACTCTAATTTTTGGGTCGTTGACTGGAATTTGCACATCTGCTCTTTCCTGAGCTGCTCTGGGTGTTCCACAGGCTGGTCAGTTTGGGAAACGCTGGGATGCACCAAGTTTGTGGAGCTCAAGCTCTTTATGATTTTGCCATCCGTCCATCACCCCTGACTCTCACACACCCCCGAACAAGTGAGAATTCCACTTAGAGAATTCTGAGCCTCTCCTGGAGGTTTCTTTCGATACTCTTGTTGGGGGAGGGGAGTCCCAGACACCAGGCTGGGAGCCCTGGGGGCTGCTGGAGGGACACCTGGGGGAACGCAGAGTGGCCTGCCTTGGTGTCCCTGCACCCTCGGGCATTAGACACCTGGGCAGGCCCAACATATCATTCACATCAGAATGTCTGTTCTTCCCTTGACTCTTGGGGGTGAGTCTGAGCACAGTCAATGTCCAACAGGAACTACGTTTTATTTTAGTCGCGCCCCGTGGCATGCGGGGTCTTAGTTCCCTGACCAGGATCGAACCCAAGCCCACGTGCATTGGAAGCGCGGAGTCTTAACCACTAGACCACCAGGGAAGTCCCAGGACATCCGTTTTGAATAACATTGCAAAGGGATGTGTCAATGATAAGGTGAGAGTCGTATCACTGGGCAGTTGTTATTGAACAGGAACCTGCAGACTCAGCCTTTGGTCGGAAAGCTGCTCATGCATCAGTGCTCACTTTCCTACTCTGTAAATGGGGGTTCTGATATTTCCTACCTCAGAGGGCGTTGAGAGCATCACACAGGCTGATACGTGCAAAGCTTTGGCACAGAAGCTGTTGCCTCCGTGAGGCTCTGACATCCGAGTGGACTGATCACTTAGCTCCCCTGGCCTGGGGCTCCCAGAGAAGCCGCAGGCTTTCTCTATCCATCAGCTGCTGAGTGCAGCAGGGATCCCTCTCCCAGGTGCAGTGAGGGGAAGGCTCGTCTGTGGGCCCACACCGAGTATGTGTGAGCCCTGCTCCCACCCTGGGAGCCCTGCCACTGCCCAGGAGGGCCAGGAGGAGGGGAGGATGGCAATCTGGTCCCTGTGCCTGCCTGCTCACAGGTCTTGCCCTGTCCCCATCACACGCTGCTGCTAAAAGGTCGAAGGAAAACCACAGCAGGAAAAGAGGACCAGCCCAGCCCGCGAAGAGACCTGTCCAAACCTCGGTTGGAAGTCGCATGCAGGGGCTGCTCTCCTTTCAGCATATTAAAGCAAGAAGACTCTGAAAAAGTGGTTAACAACATCCCTAATAGGACTGCATTCCTGCTGGGGGTGCTTTCTGAAGAATTGGGAATGATAAGCAATGAAAAATTAAGGGGTGACATATAACCAAGGTCACTGGTATAAATTCCAGCCGAGAGGCCAGGTCGTGAGGCGTGTTCCTGGATGGTGAGTGACCATCATCGATTTGGGCTCCTGGGAGGAAAAGCAGGTCAGAAGTAGTGAAAGTCTGAATTACGGAGAGTTGAAAACAAAGCAGGCTGGAGGGCTTCCAGGGTGTGGACAGCCATGCTGGGACAATGGCTTTATCCTGCAGCAGCATCCGGGGAACCATAGCAGGATTCGTAACTGGCTTATTGCTGTAATTGAGCTTCTGTCTCCAGGGAGCTAGAAAACACATTCTCAGAAATGTTTGCATTTCGTTATTTGTCTGGTGGCCTGGGTCCCCCAGGCTACCCTGGTTTGGCAGCAGTGGGAACGGCAGGCGTCACAGGTGTGGGAGCCTCGGAGTCTCACCTGGCTCTCCTGGGGCTCTTCCCGATGCCACTCGGCCGCTGCCCTGAGCGTGTCCTCTTGTCCAGGCCTCTTCCATGAGGCGTCCTCTCTCAGCCGTCCAGGTGGCCCCGTGGTCACCAACACTGACCACGACTTGCCACGTCCTTGCCGAGGGTGCTCCCCAGGGCTGTGGTTCCCCCTGGGGTCCCTCTGCACCCCCCCTCCCCGCCCCGCCGCTGGTGGGTGCACTTCCCAGGAGCAGAGCTGTGGGTGTTCGCAGGAGCCCTCACACTGGGCCAGAGCTGTCGGCTCCCCACCCTTTCCAGGTGTGGAGGGGCCCAAGGGGTGACCGAGACCATGTCCTGTGCTGAGATGCCGTGTCGCAAGCTCTGAGACGGGGCTGGGCTAGCAGGGAGAGGCTTCGCGGCCACTGCCTGCCACCTGGATGGGCTCCCTGGGACCAGCAATATCTAAACAGAGGCTGAGTCACTCATTCCTTTGTCTGTCTGTTCAAAGAAGTTGGATGGAGGCCAACCCTGCGCCCCGCCCTGGGTTCTCGACAGCCCCGACCTCAGAGGTTAGATCCCAGTGAGGGAGATGCACAAATGTCAAATAACGAAGGGGTGTTTGAGCTGCATGAACTGCTTGTAAATTCTGGAGATTAATCCTTTGTCAGTTGCTTCATTTGCAAATATTTTCTCCCATTCTGAGGGTTGTCTTTTCGTCTTGTTTTATGTTTTCCTTTGCTGTGCAAAAGCTATATGGAATTCTAAAAAAAAAAAAAAAAAAAAAAAAAAA
>RJWK010036137.1:0-21877 GCA_004363435.1 Platanista minor | reverse complement strand
AAAAAAGATTCTTCACAAAATGAAAATTCCACTTCCACCTGATTCAGCATCACTGTTACCATTAATCTCTTTATTTTGCTACTTTAATAGTTGGAAAATGGTACCTTATTTTTGCTTCTGTTTTCATTTCTCAAGGGTAAACAACTTCTATATATTTACCTACTAATTACATTTTTCTTCTATGACATGTTCACCAATTTCCTTTATCCATGTATATTAGACATAAAGTTTTTCTCATTGATTTGCATGAGCTATTTATATAATATGCATAGTAGCCATTTGTTATCTTCAGTGCAGATATTTTCACTTGTATGGGTGTTTTATTTTCATTTTAGGGGATTAGTCTTTCTGAGATACAAAAGTTTTAAAGTTTAGAAGTTAAATGTATCAAATCAGATTTTCTTTTTCTTATACTTCTAAACGTATAAAATTATTCCTACTCTAGCTCTGGGAAATAACATATTTTTCCAAAGTTTTTCTATGGTTTGTTTGTTTATACTTAATTCTTTCAATCCATTTGGGTTTTATGTGGAGGTACCCCTCCCCCCAAGTTCTGAATAATAATCTCAATGCCATCTAATTCATAGTTTTTTCCCCGTGTCTCCTTTATCACACAGTGTGTGTTTTTACATGTAGTGTTAGCACTTATGTCCCATTCATCTGTGTGTCTTTTCATGTTAATTTCTTTATATGTTTTAATATTTGGTGGTCATCCTTCCTCAAGGTCCTTGCTTTTCATTTTTAGAATTTTTTTTTTAAATTTTATTGGAGTATAGTTGACTTACAGTGTTGTGTTAGTTTCAGGTGTACAGCAAAGTGATTCAGTACAGATATACATATATTCATTCTTTTTTAGATTCTTTTCCCATATAGGCCATTACAGAGTACTGCGTAGAGTTCCCTGTGCTATACAGTAGGTCCCCGTTGGTCATCTATCTTATATATAGTAGTGTGCGTGTGTTCATCCCAAGCTCCTGATTTATCTCCCCCGCACCCTACAATGTTTCCCCTTTGATAACCATAAGTTTGCTTTCGATATCTATAAGTCTGCTTCTGTTTTGTTAAGTTCATTTGTATCTTTCTTTTTAAATTAGATTCCACATATGAGTGATATCATATGATATTTGTCTTTCTCTGTCTGACTTACCTTACTTAGTATGATAATCTCTAAGTCCATCCATGTTGTTGCAAATGGCATTATTTCATTCTTTTTGATGGCCGAATAACATTCAATTGTATATATATGCACCACATCTTCTTTATCCGTTCCTTTGTCGATGGACATTTAGGTTGCTTCCACGTCTTGGCTATTGTAAATAGTGCTGCAATGAAGATTGGGGTGCATGTATCCTTTCGGATTATGACTTTCTCCAGATATATGCCCAGGAGTGGGATTGATGGATCATATGGTAGCTGTATTTTAAGTTTTTTAAGGACCCTCCATACTATTCTCCATAGTGGCTGTACCAATTTACATTCCCACCAGCAGTGCAGGAGAGTTCCCTTTTCTCCACACCCTCTCCAGCATTTATTGTTTGTAGACTTTTTATGATGGCCATTCTGACCGGTGCAAGGTGACACCTCATTGTAGTTTTGATTTGTATTTCTCTGATAATTAGTGATCTTGAGCATCATGGGCTTTTTGGCCATCTGTATGTCTTCTTTGGAGAGCTCTCTATTTAGATCTTCTGCCCATTTTTTGAATGGGTTTTTGTTTTTTTGACTAGAGCTACATGGGCTGTTTGTATATTTTGGAGATTAATCCCTTGTCGGGATTACCATCTAATTCAAATTCTTTCCCCAGGTCTCCTTTATCACACAGTGTGTGTTTTTACATGTAGTGTTAGCATTTGTGTCCCATTTATCTGTGTGTCTTTTCGTGTTAATTTCTTTATATGTTTTAATATTTGGTGGCCATCCTTCCTCATGGTCCTTGCTTTTCATTTTTAGAAATTTCTTGAAGAGTCTCACTTGTTTATTCTTCTACATGAATTTGAGGATCACTTCTCCACAAAAATCTAGGAAGATCCCAACAAAATCCTCTTGAATTTGGATCATGATTGCATTAAACTTATAACTTCATTTGGAGAAATGGACACATTTGTAGCATTTACCCAGTTTCATCCAGGAACATGGAATGTCTTTTCTTCACTTACTACTACTTTTATAAACTGCAGTACAAATGTGTAATTCTCCTCTTGCAGTTATCCACACTTCCTGTTAAAGTTATTCCAAGTCTCTTATGTTGACTATTCTGAACGGGCCCTCTGAAAATTTCTCTTCTTTTGGCACATTTCAGTGTGAAGGATGGGCAAGGGGATGCCTTTATCACATCTAAGAGCTGAGAAGGGAGTTCCCTCCATCTCTCTTCTCATATCCAGCTGGGTACCGAGTTACATTCATCCCGTCACCTAAATAGCCCTCCCAAGCAAACTCCTCTCCATTCCTACAGTCCTGTCTCTCTCCAGGATGCCATCACTTCTTGACTGGAGACAGGCATTAATGTCTGCTATAGCCTCATATCCTGCAGCCTCCCTTTCCCCAGTCCCCCCTCCCACTGGCAGCCACCTCCTGTGTGTTGGGTACTGTCCCAGGCCAGGGGGTACATCAGGGGAGAAGATGGACCTAGCTTTTTAGAGGTGTCAGGGAGGCAGGCAATAAACATGTAAGCAAATAAATGAGATCGTTGCTGGTAATGCTCAGTGATCCCCGAAGGAAATAAATGGGGACTGAGAAGATTCTTCTAGAATCTTCCTCTTATGCATTCAGCTTGGTGGTCCAAATTTTGGCCTTAAGCATCTCAGGGGAGAATTTAATTGGTGTCCCACTGTGCTCCTGGGTCCCTGTGCTCCCTTCCTGCCTCACTGTCAGCCGTGAGCACTGTGTCTGGATTTCTCCCCTACTGCCTCTCTACTGACCCACTGCTTCTTCACCCAGCCACTCCCTGCTTTAGAAGCACCCCCGCCTCAGAAGCTTCTGGAAATCCGTGTGAAAGAGAGGCCCCAACTAATCCCTCCAGGGCCTCTGAGGACCAGCAATTCCCCTCTACAGCTTTGCGAACCAAAGAGGACCAAACCCCACGGGAAGTTCAGGTGACAGTTGTTGTCTGAGGGAAAGAGCAGCTACTCCTTTCTCATCTGTCTCCTCCTCCCTGTCTCCCCTTCCTTCTTCTAAATGACACTGGGATGTGCTTTTAGACCCTACTCAAATTTTGGGCAAGGGGTAGGGCAGAGAAAAGCTGTCATTCTCTCAGGACACTCCATTCTGTCCTGAATGGGGGAGGCTGGGTTTTGCAGGCTGGGGTCTGAAGACAGATGCCAGGATGGTACAGCTGTGCTCCTGGCCAGCGCTTCAACTTTAGTATGGTCATCGAGATACCAGAGGCTGGGCTTCCCTGGTGGCGCAGTGGTTGAGAGTCCACCTGCCTGAGCCATCGCGCCCCCCATTCGGTGGAAAAATTGTCTTTCATGAAAACGGTCCCTGGTGCCAAAAAGATTGGGGACCACTGACCTAACTTACTCTAGAGGATGAGGAGCTGGGATTTTCCCAGGCTTATATGTTGGGACATTTACTGTCAATTATTAAGGTTGGAATCCCTAGCCCTGTATTATAAAGACCATCAGTAGAATCAGATGGGCCTGGGATTATATCTGGGTTTTGCTTCTTACTAGCTGCGTGACTATGGGTGAGTTATTTAAAGTTTTCTAAGCCTCAGTTCTTTCTTTTGTACGTAAAGCCAGTAATAGTCCCTACCTCACAGGACTGTGCTGAGAATTAAATGAGAAAATACATGTAAGGCAGCAAGCACAGTCCTTGGCTCACAAGACCCAGTAAACATTATTGGGTCTCTCAGCAAAGCTCTAGCCTGTAATTTGGGACCCACTACTCAGTGAATGACTCTTAACTATCTTGGCCAAGCAACTCCACTCTCCCACGGATAACAGGATGACTACACACAACCTAGTCACCTGAGTCTTTTCTTAACATATATCTTTGGTTAATTTTTTAGTTATTTGATGTCTCAAATTGTTATGGAGCAAGTTTTAAAAAAATAACATGCTCGGGTACAGTGGATGTCTTATTGTCATTGCCTGCCAATGACTATTTGTTTGTTTGTTTTTTGCTGTACGCGGGCCTCTCACTGTTGTGGCCTCTCCCGTTGCGGAGCACAGGCTCCGGACGCACAGGCTCACCGGCCATGGCTCACGGGCCCAGCCGCTCCCCGGACCGGGGCACGAACCCGCGTCCCCTGCATCGGCAGGCGGACTCTCAACCACTGCGCCACCAGGGGAGCCCTGCCAATGACTGTTAAAGGATCCTCAGCCTAAACTTGGTTTTGTTAAGTGCACTTTAAGGAGAACTTAACTTTTTACTTCACTTGTGGTGTTTCTGGTATAAAATGTCTTGTCTTTGTGGCTTATTGTTTCAACCCATTCTGCTCTTTCAGGCTTCAGAACAGTTTTAGAGCCAATAGTAATAATAGCTAACTCAATGGGTGCTGACTATGAGCCAGGCATTTTTCTATGTCTTGAATGTATCATCTCTCTTAATCTTCATAACAACCCTAAGAGGTGAGTACTCTCATCCTTATTTTATGGATGAGGAGACTGAAACATAGAGAGGTTAAGTGACTTAAGATCACACAGCTAGTAAGTGACATAGTAAAGGTTTAACCTTGGACAGTCTGACTCCAGAGCTGGCACTCTAGGTCCATCTTGCAAACCACCTGACTTGCTAGAACTTTAAGTCTCTAGAGATCAAGCAGGGGGTAGGCTGTTCCATTCGTGGTCCCTGACAAACCTCACCTGACATAGTCATTCCTCGTGACTCTGGGCTTGGTTGTGTGACTTGCTTTGGCCAGTAAGACATTAGAAAGCATGATGGAAGCAGAAGCTGACAAACACTTGCACAGTGGGGCTCATGATCTTGGAAAGCTGCCCTCCACATGAACCATCTCAGCCATCCCTCGGCCATTTCAAGTCAACCCAGCTCAGGTCCCAGAGCAGAGAAAAGTCAGCCCCATTTGTTCCTTGCCCCAACTCCTGGCCCTCAGATTCAGAAGCGAGCATAAAATGGTGGCTATTTTAAGCCACTCTGTTTAGAGGGATAGTTTGTTATACAGCAATAAATGATGGAAATGGCCAAGAAGCCAAGGCCAGGCTGGGTGTGAAAGATGTGGACCAAGTGTGCAAGAATACCTAGAGTCCAGGGCCCAGGAGAGCACTGAAGGTTTGAAGCCAGATGAGCAACAAGTCCTTCAAGAGCATCCCTAAGCAGAAAGTCTGGTGTAGCTCAACCAACAGTCAGGGACTAAGAAAGATGCAGACACAGGCATTCAGGATGGGTGGAGGGTCCAACACCAAGCAAGATGTCCATCTGGCTGGAGGCTCTGGAAAGAGAGAGCTCAAATTTGCGTGATTAAGAAGGCTCCCGTGAGCTTCTGCCTGGGGTCGGAGCAAATTCCAAGGCCTCATCAGCCAGTGCTAGGACACAGGTGGGAGCCAGTTAACTGACTGGGGAGGAGCAGACTGGATCTCCCAAGAGCCCATCCAACACTGTCTTAAAGAAGTTTCCAACAAGCCCTTTCCCATTCTCACCAATGAGCTTAGCTTTCCTTTCTTCCATCTTGCCAAGGTGTGGACTCATTATTTTTTCTTTCCATGGTGAGAGCAGAAAAGTAGAAAAAAAGATTGGACCACAACCTTTCCATCTGCATAAACACGAGTATGTTTCTTTCCCATCGGAAAAGGGTTTCCCGGCAACTGTGTGTGTGTGTATGTGTACCTGTGTACAGACATACACTACAAAGTGCAGAGCACATGTTCTTAGGCAAAGTGTATGATGTAATACAGTTCTTTATTTTTACTTCCTGATTATAAAGTAATATGTTGAATAAAATTTAGAAATTACAAAGAGTATATAAAAAAGTAACATTCACCCAAAAATCACCCATCAGGGATCATCACAATGGATGGACATTGTGGGTATTTCCTTTCAGTATTTTTTCCATAATTTTTTGTATATGCTTTTTAAAAAGTAAAAGATGGAATCATACTGGGTACTACTTCCTAACCGGTTTTTTGACTTATAATATGAACATTTTTCCCGTTTAGCAAACTTTCTTCTGAAACAGTTTAAAATGTTGCATTAAGTTCCTTTATATCATAATTCCTTTATTGGGGGTGTGTGGTTGTTACAGTCTGTCTTTAAAATGTTGAGAATGAACATCCTTTGTTTTCATTGTCAATCGATTCCTTAGTGCTGATATTTAGAAGTCATATTATTGGGTCGAAATCATATTATTGGGTCAAAATCATATTATTGCTTGTTTTAAAAGACTTTGACACATCTTGCTAAATTATCTCATAACGTTACCAATGTACATTCCTCCTTCAAGAGCAGTGTATAAGAATTTCTGTTCTAGGGCTTCCCTGTTGGCTCAGTGGTTGGGAGTCCGCCTGCCAATGCAGGGGACGCGGGTTCGTGCCCCGGTCCGGGAGGATCCCACGTGCCGCGGAGCGGCTGGGCCCGTGAGCCATGGCCGCTGAGCCCGCACGTCCGAGGCCCGCGTACCGCAAAAAAAAAAAAAAAAAGAATTCCTGTTTTATTATACACTTGCCAATATTAAATCATTTTATTAACAAAAACTGGCAGTGATCTTTTAACCCATTTTCTCTTTCCCTTCTGTAACATTTGAAATTTGGCATAGATAATAGACTTTACTTGGCACTGAATTGCTTAGGATTACACACTGATTACCGCAGTGGTTGCCTAGTTCATTCCTAAATCAACCTGTTAAAGGGGCTTTGCCTCAGTTTTTTTTTCCTAATGAATAATGAAAAGCTCTGCTGCCGTGTGTGTCTTGCCAGTAGCTTTCTGACAGAGGTGTGCAGATGTTTCGTCCATTGGCCTTACTTGGGATGCTTGTTCAGACCACACCTGTACAGGTGTGAGGTAGAGGGCAGGGGTTAGGAGCATGGATTCTGGAGTCAGAAGGGGCTGCCTTGAAAGGCGAATTCAGTCTGTTACCAGCTGGGTGACCTTGGGCAACTTATTCATGAACCTCAGTTTTCTCTTCTGTAGAAGAGGAATGATATTACTTATTCACAGGATTGCTGTGCCTATTATGTATGACCAAAGGGCATGGCGAGTTGACTGTGAGGGTAAGACTCAAAGGCCCTGCACAAACTGGCCCTGCGTCCCTCAGGTATTAATTAGCCTTAGTTCTAGCTCCATCGGACTCTTCTTTTCCTCCCTCTGTATGTTTTTTTTACTTGTTGGTGTTTTGTTTTGTTTTGTTTTGTGCTAGAACACTCTCCCCAGATGGGTGTCCCCCTCTCATCATTTAGATCTCAGCTCAAATGTCACCAACTCAGACTTTCCCTGGGCTCCCATCCCCCATTGCTCTTTCACAAAACTCTGTTTTAGTTTCTTGAAAGTGCTTAATCCCTCCATGGAATGATCTCTTTTTGTTTGTTTGTTTGTTTTGTCCTGGTTTGTTTTTGGCCGCACCGTGCAGCTTGCGGGATCTTAGTTCCCCAACCAGGGATCGAACCCCGGGCCCGTGGCAGTGAAAGCATGGAGTCCTAACCACTGGACCACCAGGGAAGTCCCAGGATCTCATTGTTTATTGTTGATTTTCTTCCCTCCACTAGCACCGTGAAGGCACCATGAAGATAGACCGTGCCTGTCTCTGCCTTCAGGAACCCAGCACAGTGCTGCCCAAAGCAGACACTCAATCAGTATTTATTGAATGAATGGACTGGCAATAAAGTGATTTTTACTCTCTTGTGCTAGAGATTATTTTTTCATTTTTCTTAGAGTAAAGCAAAGCAGCTTTGTGCTAGATTTATCTCTGATGGGACAGAGCTGTAAATACAGGTATTAAAGAGTCAGTAAATGTGAGAGCTGAGGGTGTCCTGGCAGGGTTACTTGTGTTGTATCTTAAAGGCTTTGACACTAGACTGATCTGGAGAGAATCTCAACCTCTCCACCCAATGGCTGTGTGTCCACAGTGATATCTTAAGTGCTCTAAGCCTCAGTTACACTGCGTGTAAAATGGCACTCATACCCACCTCAGAGGATTAGTTTGAGGATTAAATACGGGATAACATATGCGAGTACCTGCAAATAATCAGCATTTAAAAATGGTAGTTATTTTTGCGGTTAAGAAAACCAAGAGCCAGGCTTCCCTGGTGGTGCAGTGGTTAAGAATCCGCCTGTCAATGCAGGGGACACGGGTTCAAGCCCTGGTCCGGGAAGATTCCACATGCCATGGAGCAACTAAGCCCGTGCGCCACAACTACCGAGCCTGCGCTCTAGAGCCCACGAGCCACAACTACTGAGCCTGCGTGCCACAACTACTGAAGCCCACGCGCCTAGAGCCCGTGCTCCACAGCAAGAGAAGCCACTGCAATGAGAAGCCTGTTCCCCGCAAAGAAGAGTAGCCCCCGCTCGCCACAACTAGAGAGCGCCCGTGCACAGCAACAAAGACCCCAATGTAGCTAAAAATAAATAAATTAAAAAAAAAAAAGAAAACTGAGGGCCAAGTAACGTTAGGCTCTAAGAATGAGACAGAAGGAATAATTACTATAAGGTTTTGTTTATTAATTATCACATTCATGAATATTAATTCATAGTCACTATGAATTATCATATATTCAAATGAACAATATTGATCCATGGCTGTCTTTTCGGGCTTTGGAAAAGCCCATCCCTTTCTACCTAGATGTCTTTGGATGTATATAGTTAATATTTCATTAATTATGTAGAGGGGCGTTGTGTGTACATCAATGTCTCATATGATGCATATAATTAAGCCACTTTTTGTTGGGAGCGGAAGAAAATTGGGCTTTCCCAAAGAAAAGCAGCTTGCTCCCAAAGTTGCTAACAGATTGCTTCTTAATTGAACTTGGGAGGTGAATTATATGGTGAATTAGAAAAAAGAACAACTCTGAATTTAGTGAATTGTTCCGTAAAGGAAACTGTGGGATTGAATTGCAAATGCTGGATAGAAACATTTCAGCCTGGCCCCATGCATCACGGGCTGCTGACCTCTGCATGAACAGGCCTGGAGCTCTCTTTTCAAGGCCTGGAGGGCATTCTTTCCCAGAGACCAGCTGTAAGCCTGGGTTTCTTATGCAAAGGAGACGTTTGAATAAGCCCCTGTGACTAATGAAATCTACGGGGGTCTTTGCATAGCCTCTCACTGAAGAGGTAATTAACCAAAGATCAAATATGGGCATATATATGTATTTTTTCAAATATTTTTTGTCTTGCAGTTACACCCAAGGAAAAAGATATCCCTACACCCTGAATACTCCCTGCCCCCATTGCCCCCAATCTTTGTCTGCATCAGACTATATTTCTCTCTTCCTTGTTCTGTGTGCTTATGGTAGCCACAGTCACACCTGTCTTATTTGCTTGCTTTTACTGAAATGGAGCAATACAGTCCATTGATTTAGATGTGAGAAATGACTTTTCTTAGTACTTGATGTCTGTCTTCAGCTCCACATCTACCATTCCTGGTGAGCTTGGGAGGAAGGAGGTTAGTTTTAAGAAAACATCATGAGTTGAGGCTACCTCTTATAGGGTTCTCTAAGTAGAGAATCTCAAGTTTGGCTGCACCTTAGAATCACCTGAGGGGCTTTTTAAAATCCCAAGGCCCAGGCCAATCAAATAAGAACCTCTGGGGGTGGGATGCAGGCCTCAGTATTTTTCTAAAAAGCTTCCCAAGATGATCCCGAAGTGCAGCTAAGGTTGAAAGCCATTGTTCCAAGAATATCTACTTCCCTCCCTCCATAAGCTGAAAAAGACAAACGTTTCCATCAGTGATGATGAGTTAGAAATGATTGGGTTTTCTTTGTAAGCACTGTCTACCTGACTCCTCCATCTACCTATCCGTCCGTTCATCCATCAATCACATAGTTTATTGTCTGCTATGTGCCAGGCACAGGGCTGGGTGTTTACTGTTGGACAAGACAAGGTCCCTTTCTTCAGGATGCTAAAAACTAAACTAGGGGATCAGCTGAGTAGACAGGAGATCCCAATTACTTGTGGCAAGGGATGTGAAAAAGCCCAGGGCGCTGGTAACACAGAGGAGGGGGCTCCTAACCCAAGAGGAGCAATGGGTTGTCCCAGAGGAAGTGGTGTTCAAGCTGAGCCTTGAAGGTCCAGTCGGATTTGGCCAGATGAAGAGGTGGGTGTGGCAGAGGAAGGTGCATCAGCAAGAAGAGAATGGAAATCCAAGGCACCCCTGAGTAGCTTAGGTGGCTGAGCACAGAGTGGGAGTGGGGGAGTAGCAGGCAGCCCTGAGGTAGCGGGTGGAGGAGGCCAGCAGGGCCATATCACAGGGGTGGGCCTCATGGGTCATGTTAGGGCTTAGAATTCATCCCAAGGGCAGTGGGAAACCTTGGGAAGGTTTTCATCAGGGGAGTGGCCAAATCACATTCACTCCAGGTAGATCCCAGGCTCAGCTGTACTGGAAGCATGCGATTTGCTGCCCTTTGGAGAAATGACAAGAGCTGCCAGTCTCTTGCTGGTCAGGATGACAGAGAAGGGATGTGTGTTCTTAACTGCTGTGACCCCAATCTCATCAGTGACTTTCCCTTGGGAATAGGCAGCCACTCCCAGACACCCCACTTGTTCTCCCGTTCTTTCTGGGTCTGAGGCTGAGGGAAGGAGCACAGATCTGGGGAGGTCCACCAGGACCCACCTTCAGCTTCTCCATTACTAACCATCTCTGTACCTTCAGGACAGGCAAGTCACTTCACCTCTTGGAGCCTTGTTTCCACATCTGTGAGATGAGGATGTTTGTGGCTCTTTTGTCACTGAGTCTTCATGAGGCTAGAATTACAAAACTCTGCATTTAGCACTGTTCCTAGCACATGGTCAGCACCGTAATTGGCACATAGTAAACACTGATTCTTTCCCCACCTCCATCTGCCAGGGGGCCCCTGGTCTCCCCCCGGCTCCAGAGCTTTGTTCCCATTGTAACCCCAAGGGCCAGAGGGCCAAGGGAATCAGAAGCCCTCATCCCCCCACCTCCTCTGCCTGCTGCAAAGCTGGATATCAATCTCTCCCAGCCGTCGCTCCTCAGCCTCCAGCTAACCTTGAACCAGGCTGTGCTCAGGTATCCTTACAGGTCTATTTTTTTTTTTTGTAGGAGCCAAGCAGGTCTAAACTTTCCAACCCTCCATGATGGGCTGGTGCTTTGCAGAATCTCCTTTCAAATCCCACCTCCTGTGTTCCCCTCCTGTTCGCTAATAATAACCCTGATCATATTCAGAGCCAGTGCAGTTACAAAACCCTTTCATGTCCTCTGGCTCCCATCTAGATCTCTCAGAATAAAAGCCAAAATCCTGAAAATGGCCTGCAAGGTCCCCCAGGAGCTGAGCCCCCAGACCCTCCACTGCTCACTGACCTCATCACCTATTATTCTTTCCCTGGCTCATTCCATTCCAGTCATACCCACCTCCCTACTATCAAGCACATTCCCACCCCAGGGCCTTTGCACCTGCTGTCCTTCAGTTGGAATGCTCTTCCCCAGATATCTGCAGACCCTCTCCCTCACTTTCTTCAGGCTTCTGCTTTTCTGCCTTGTGTGAAATGGCAATTCTTCACCCCTAGCATTCACTGTTCCCCTCACGCTTATTTATTTTCTGCATAGTGCTTGTCAACAACCGACTTATATATTTAGTCACCTGTTTGTTTATCATTTTCTCCTCTACCCTCCACCGGAATATAATTTCCATGAGGTCAGGGTAGAGTTTGTTCAGTGTCATATCCTGAGCAGCAGAAACAGCATCTGGCATGCAGCAGGTGTCGGATAAACATTTGTTGAATGAGCAAATGCCTAAACAAACCATTGCCTCATTCGGAACTCAGAACAGCCCATTTGACAGATGAAAAGTACTAACACCCAAGGTCTCATCCTCAGTTACACAGGGAGTGAAGACTAAGCTAGTCCGGGACCCTTGGCCTCAGGCTCTCCTTCAGTCTGCACAGGGCACATTCCTCTGCTGGCCAGTGATTTTCATACCATCAGGATTTCCCCTGACCTTTAGCCCGAGAGGAAATGATATCGCAACTGGAAGAATACCCAGAGGGCTGGGAGCTGGCAGCGAACGCCCCGGCAGCTGCAGGGAGTGTGTTAGTGGATTCTGACTTGGCCAGAAAGGCAGCGGACGAGCAGGATGAAGGCATGTAAAAATATCCGCGCACGCCTGGTCCACTGCCAGTGTCAGTCACCAGAGGGAGAGAGGTGGTCTGCATGTCAGGAGGTGGGATGCAGGACCACAGGGCTGTCTTCCGTGGTTGTCAGGGGCCAGGGCATTGAGTTCCATGTTTGGGACCCTTCCTTGAGCAGCTCTGGAAGCCTGTGACCTATGGAGCTCAGGAAATATCATCGGGCTTCTGACCAGGAGACTGTCCTGAGCCCTCAGCTTCCCTTACCGGCTGGCAACCCTGGGCTGATCATTTTGTATCTCAGTATTCTCCTCTGTAAAATGGGGTTATACTTCTGCTACAGAGTGTTTTCATCAAGGTCAAAGGGGAGATGGGGAAACTGCTTTGTAAGCTGCAAATTTCTAAACAAATGCAATAAATATTTTGCATAAGTAGATTGTCCTGTAGATGCTTTGGTGTGGTTTCACGTGTATGATAGTCTCTCCTGGACACAGGCTTTGTCCTCAAATCTGCTCCCTGGTGTCCCGAGCCACCGAGCTGCTCAACTGCCAAATGTAGGCATCATTGGGGGCCCCTCTCAGTCCTTTATATCTAAGCCATCAGCCTCTCCTGTTGCTGTGCCTCCAACTATATTCTTAATATCCCTGAGGATCCAGCCTCCCTCTCTCTACCACGGTCAGCCCCTCCACATGGCAAGCTCATTCCCGATCCAGATTCTTTCCCGATCCTCCTTCTGCTGGGACACGCTGGCCCGGATCTCTGTGTGGCTGGCTCCTTCTTGTCTTCCCAGTCTCAACCCAAATGTCACCTCCCTTAAGGGCCTTCTCTGACCGCTTTCTAAGCAGCTGCTCCAGGCCACATTACCATATACTGCATTTGATCTTCAGAGCATTTTCTGAACCTGCAGTCATCTTATTCTTTTATTTTCTTACCTACCATTTACTGTCCAACCACCCATTTGGAACTTAGGCACTGTCTGTCCTGTTCACTGCTGGATCCCTGCTGCCCGGGACTGTACCTGGTTCACAGTAGGTCTAATAATAGATGGTGGTAGACCATCTTCCTGGTGGGGACAGATGTGAACCTGGTTTCTAGATGATGATACTAGCAAACGAGTACGTGCATCACTGCCCTTGACTGAGGCAGTGCCGGCAGAGTCTGATTTATAAAGTAAGCAGAGCAGTTTCTAAAAGGAGACTCACACCCCAAAGAGGAAACCAGGATGCCTGTATAAGCCAAGGCAGCAGCAACTGCCACATCACATATTTAGGAGTGGCACTGGTGACGTCTCCCTGCATCCCGTGCGGGGGACTGCAGAACCAGAGAGTGTCCTGTTTGCGTTGGGCCTTCTCAGGGAGTTGGGGGTTAGGAAGCTGACTTTAGGATTCACCTGTTAACTTTGTATGTTTCACTCCAAGTGCCCTTGAACTGATTGAGGAGAGGCTACATTTATAATTTCTGAACCATGTTCATGGTTATAAGAAAGCAAGTTCTTTTTGGCCTGAGCATCGAGTAGGGGCCCAGTCATCCTTTGTTAAACAGATCTTTACTGACCCACTGGTAATTCTGAGCATCCCCCAGGGGACCAGGTTTGTTCCCTCTTCTCATGGTGCTGGTGCAAAGAAGCCTGGTGCGTCCTACTGTTTCTTTTCTTCTTTGTTCCTTTAGGTGGGCTTGGAGAGCAGCCATCTGAGAGCTGGTCGAATGCTACAGCCACGAATACTAGCAGTGAGGAAGCTAGAGAGGGTAATGTGAGGCCCCACCAGGCCTTGGGGTATTCTTTGTTTTTCAGCTGTTGTAAATTTCACATACCCTAAAATTTACCATTTTAACCATTTTAGTGTGTACCATTTCGTGGCATTAAGTACATATACAATGTTGTGCCACCATCACCACTATCTAATTCCAGTCGCACCCATTTCCCTCCCACATCCCTGATCTGGCTTTGGGAACCTCTTATTGTACCTTTTACTTTCAATCTTAGTGAACTAGAAACAGTGAAGTCTGTGAATGAGGGGGGAGTGAGGCCTTTTGTTGAGTGGGGTGGGCCATCTGCCAGAGAAAGGCATAAGGTGGTATTTGGTTGCTCGGGGACTGGATGGCCTCCAGTTAGACTCTGCAGTCTGGGTGTGACTTTTCTCTCTAGCCCTTGGCTGGCGAGCTGAAGGCCCTGAGGACCGAGAGGAGGGATGACGAGGCTTTGAGAACTAGGGGTCTGACAGAATGAGTAGGCCTGGGAAGCAAGAAAGGGAACTAAAGCTGGGGTGGGGACTGGGAGGCAGGTGTAGACTAGAGACCCCGTGGACAGTTGCCAGGGAGGCTGTCTGTGGCAGGGGCCTGCCTGGAGGTACCACCTCTGCCTGTCTGCACACCAGCGCCCAGACGTGTGTGCGCTCTCAGAGATTCTAGCCTGGAGATTATGGGAGGCGCCTCACTGGAAGCATCTCAGTTTTGGAGAAGGTTTTCCTGTTCAGAAGCTGTGCTGGAGGAGAAGGGCTGCTGGGCTTCTGTCCGGCCTGCATACTGCAGGAATCAGGGCTTGTTGCCGACAAGGGCATTTCTTCTATTGATACATAAAATTAACGCAGAGCAAAAGGAATCATTTTTAAATGCCAGAATGCTGTGTTTCAGGGATGCTTCTGTAGAGGTGAAGTACAAATCATTATTCACTTTATTTTATGCTTTTTCTTTAATGTTATTTTATATTTTACACACACAATATATATATAACTTCACAGTAATGTACAAATGTGATGATATCATCATATACTTTTCTTAGTGTTGTGTTTTTTTCTTTTCCCTTTAATTTGGCTACCTCCTTCATTTCTTTTCTCCACATATTACGCCTCTACTCTTCCCCAGGTAATGCATGCTAATAACTTTGTTTTCACCCTTTCATATTTTTCTCCGTGCACATATATTCACATATACACTGATGCAGAGATGTATACATATGCATACATAAACATACATATAAACACATAAACATACATACAGATATGTTTTGTCATTTTTTAAAAAAGGGATCATATTTGATACATGTTTTGTATGCATTGTGCTTTTCTTACTCGTCAATACCTCATGGAAAACCCCTCCAAGACACTTGTATAACTTCAGTTTATTCTTTTGAATAGTTGCAAAATATTCCTGGTATGAATGGGCCATAATTTATTCAACCGTTCCTTTACCAGTTAATACGTAGCTTCAAGTTTTTGCCATCATAAACAATGTTGCAGTAAAATACCTGAATATAGATCCTTACACACTTAGTATGTCTTAAATAAATGTTGCTAAAATGCATTTCAAAAGGTGTAAGTGGGGCTTCCCTGGTGGCGCAGTGGTTGAGATTCCGCCTGCCGATGCAGGGGACGCGGCTTCGTGCCCCAGTCCGGGAAGATCCCACATGCCGCGGAGCGGCTGGGCCCCGTGAGCCATGGCCGCTGAGCCTCCGCGTCCGGAGCCTGTGCTCCGCAACGGGAGAGGCCACAACAGTGAGAGGCCCGCGTACCGCAAAAAAAAAAAAAAAAAAAGTGTAAGTGTGCTCCATTCACCACATCCTCCCTGGCACTAGGTATTATCAGTGTTTTTAATAATGGAAACGATAGCTTATTATTAGTTAATTTGTATTCCTCTGACTCCTGGTGACTTTCAACATCTTTTCCTACCTTCACCAGTGATTTGGGGGTGCACTTCTGTGACTCGCCTCTTCCTGTCCTTGGCCCATTTTCCTGTTGGCTTGCTGAGCCCCTCTTAGCAGTCTGATGTCCTTTAGAGAGAGGTAGACCCTTCCACTCCCCCTCCCCACCACCACCATTTGACAAACGCGCGTCTAAGTCACACCAAGTATTGCTGGGACCGAGCGCAGGGCCCCTTTAAAATCTGTATTTTTCTGCTTTGCTTTCTCAAAGGTATTTTGGCTTAGGCGTTTTCAGGCTCCCAGACACCTGGTAAAATCAGTGTCACTTCATTTTGGCCACAGATGACCAGCATTTAGTGGTGAAAATGAACACAGGGTGTGAGGATGAAACCAGAAGGATTTGCCATTACCCTTCAGTGACGTAGACGCCACACCTGATTTTTCCTTCACGATTTAAGTGATTTATTATGGCATGAAACCCACCCCCAAACTTAGTGACTTCAAACTGTGATTTGTTATCTCTCATGATTCTGTGCATTGACTGGGCTAGCTGGGGTGGTTCTTTGGCTGACATCAGCTGGGGTCACTCACTTGATTACATTCATAATTACATTCATCTAGCAGCTGGGCTGGGCCGAGAGGGCCAAAGAAAGCTTTAGTCACATGTTTGGTGCCTCACTGTGCCTCCACATGCAGTCTTTCCGCATGGACCTTCACCATTTAGTTGTCTAAGGTTTTTTTGTTTTTGTTTTTGTTTTTGTTTTGCGGTACGCAGGCCTCTCACTGCTGTGGCCTCTCCCGCTGTGGAGCACAGGCTCCGGAAGCGCAGGCTCAGAGGCCATGGCTCACGGGCTCAGCCGCCCCATGGCATGTGGGATCTTTCCGGACCGGGGCACAAACCCGTGTCCCCTGCATCGGTAGGCAGACTCTCAACCACTGTGCCAACAGGGAAGCCCCTAAGGTTTTTTTATACCATGGTGGCTGGCTTGCCAGAGAGAGGAGACAGAAGCCACCAGTCAACTTAAGGCATGGACTCTGAACTCTCAGAATGCTACTTCTGCCACATTCTATTGGTTGAAACAAGCCAAAGGGCCAGCTCAGCTTCAAGAAAAAGAATATAGATTCCACCCCTTAATGTGAGAAGTGGCATGAACTTACAGGGATGAGAGCTGTGGCCATATTTGGAGACCATCTACTGCTTTCCCTCCCTGCATCTTTCCTGCTCACCAGCAATAGCTATTGTCAGAATTTTTAATATTAATATTTACTGGTTTTTTGGGTGTCATATGACCCAACCAAATAAACTTGAACAGTCAGACACACTTGGGTTTGCATCCCAGCAAGCCACTTAGTAGTTACAACCTTGGATAAGTTTTCCAGTTCCTCATCTAAGGTTTGGAGAGAATTAGAAATAATATTTATGCAAAGCACATAGCCATGTGTCTGGAACTTAAAAGGTACTCAATGAGTGTAGCTCTTCCCCTTCTTTCTCTCCACCTTCACCTCCAAGAATTAGATTATCCAGCACTGAAAGTGCATCGTCCTCCTCTGGACTGGGATTTCACAGCTGTTTAACAGCTGCACAGAAACACCATTAAGGAAGACAGGAAGGAATAAGGCTCCCGCAGCCCATTAAAATTCTGCCTCTGCTTGGGTTGTACACGGTACTCACACTGCGACGAGAGATCTTCTTGGGTGTCTTAAGGAGGATGATGACAGCACTGCCCCACCCATGCCCCACACCCCTGCAGCTCGCTACATCCATAGTCTGCAGCCCCTCAAATGATCCTGGTGTGTTTCAAGAGGATAATGTCAAGGTTAGGCCAGTCCCTCCACTCTGTATTACAGCAGCAGATGAGCAGGTCTTTAAGCATCCAGGGTGAGACTGAGGAGGAAGGAAAACCCCCCAAGGTGAGGTGAAGGCCATCCCTTCTACTTTGTTCCCCCAGCCTTCCCATCTGTCCCTCCAGGACACTGTCAGGTGCCAGCCTGGGTGCCTCTTGTTTTTGTTTGAATTAAAGATAAGGCAATTTGTGTCAATCTCAGATTCCCCTTTAATCACAGCCCACCCTGCTTCCGCCACCCCCAGAAAAAGAGACCACCCAAGCAGGAGAAAGGATCTGAGGGAAGCCCCTGGTCGGCTGGCTGTAGCACCAGGTGTATTTCCTGGCATTATGTTGCTCCCCTCAGCCCTGATGGTGGGGATTTGTGCTTCCAGCTTTGGGGAGGTCTGGGGGGCTTGGGGAATTGCTTACTCAGCACCCCTTGGTAGACTGGTCTGAGGAGCCTTCCTACCCTGGAGATGAGAGCTCAGCATGCATTTCGGGGCCGATAATGGGATTAATGAAATGGAGTGTGTAACTGTTCCTCAAATGAAGCTGTGACTGTTTTGGTAGAGCCTGATTTCCAGAACCATATTCATAAAAGAGAATGGACCTTTCACTTTCTGTAGCAGTCCCTAAGGGCTCTGTGCTGCAGCAAATAATAATGCAATCAGGTTGCACCAGAGAGCAGGGATCCCTCAAACTTGGGCACAGAGCATCACCTGAACCCCTGAATGTCACTTATGTTAGCATATCTGGGTGTAACCATTGAACCTGACTTTAGGCATTCTTTCTAGCGTGTCCCCAAATGCAGATGTGATGGTGATAACTGCAGCTCTCGTCGAGCCCTTACACGGCAGGCCTTTGATGTTCATTGCCTTGTTCCATGCCCATGACACCACCATGCAGCAGGAAGGAGATCTCAGTGGACAGTGGCTCATCTAGAGCCACACAGGTAGTGAATGCCAGCATTTACCTTGAGCCTAAGTCTCCCTGACCCTGAATCTCTTGCTCTTAATTTTTGGGCTACATCAGTGGTTCTCAAACTTCCTTATGCATCTGAATCACCTGGGGAGCCTGAAAAAGCACAGATGCCTTGACAGTCCTCTAGCCCAATTGAGTCCCAATTTCAGGGCAGGGGGGCGGACACCAGAATTTTTTAAAAGCTCCCTGATTGAATCCAATGTGCAGCCAAGTTTGGGAACCATTGTGCGTAATAATCCACAGTCTTCCCCTTTACTGAGCCTTTCAAGATCGCCACAGGCAAGGTGTGAATTTGCCCATCACCCGTGGGGTGAGGGTTATGCAGATGGCTGGACTGCCAGGGTGTTTACTTCCAGTGTAGGAGGGACTGGTTGACTAATCGAAAATCCGCAGTTCCTTGCCTGAGAAGGCTGGGTCAGGCCTGGTTCCATTTATAATACGGCTGTGCCTTCAGCTGGAAACGGAACACTGAATAGCTATGGCAGATTTTCAGAGAGGATAGGGTACACTCCCAGAGTCAGAGAATTTAAATGGACTTTATCCCCCAGCCCACCCCACCCCCAGCATGTTAAATCCCTTCAGACACCCCTGAAGGGAGTCCTCCTCTGAATTTGCTCCTCTCCAGATGCAGGCCTCTTGGACCATAATAAATAATTACATCCTTCTATTTGGACTCCAATTCCAGATAGTAGTCATCCAAGAAAATCCAATAATGACTGTTGCATTAAGATCCTTCTTCCAGGCTAAGCAGAACATCTGTTTAGACATATTTTTAATCGGCAAATGCTTCCTGTGTTGCGTCCTCAGCAAATTAAATTTCTCACTGGACCGAGGGGGAAGCTGTCATTCAATAACCCATCTCTGGAAATTACACCCCAGTCTCTTTCCAGGTGCACTTAAGATTTTCCCATGCTGACTCGGCTGCACCAGGCCCTAACATTACTGGGTCACGTGTATATATAGCACAGCTTCTCTGAGAAACATTGGTTTTCTTAGTGTTAGTCCCTCAGATAGAGAAGTATTGATATTTTTGCCCATTCTCCAAAGGAGAGTTGGCAGCGAAGGAAAATTAAGAGACTTGTTGAAAACCGTATGGGAAATAACAGACTTCCACTTGCTGCATCGCTGCCTGTGATTACTTAAGACAGGATTCTCAGGATTTAAACATTAAGGACTACAGGGCTGCCAACATTTTGGAGAGGTTTCTGCCGCAGAATTGTTTGGACTGTTGGGTTTTTTATTTTTAGAATAACTCATCCATTCTTTAACTAATTAATTCAAAATCCAAGAGCACCGAATGCTTATCACCAGCCAGGCACTGTGCTGGGTGTGAATAGAGTGGTAATTGAGCCAACCACAGTCCCTGCCACCATGGAGCTTCCAGTCTACTGGGGCAACTCACATTTGAAATCTGGATGCAATTTGTAGTCCTAGGCTGGGAGAGCAAGTTAGAATATCTGTAGAGGCCAAGCAGGTAATGTCAATGGGTGAAATGCCTGGATGGGAGCCTGTGAAGTGGGAGATAGATTCTAGCAACCAGGAAAACGTGTGCCCTGACTGTAGAGAGCAGGTGCTACTTAACTGCTATGGGTTGTAAATGATGGAAGATGGGCCCACTGTTGCCAGATCTTTCCATTTTTAAAGAAAAACTAGAAAATCTGGATTTTTATGTGAAATTCCTTGATTTTTAAAAGTTGGCTTCTCAAATGAGAAGCCAACTTTGTTTTTAAACAAAACAAAACAAAAACCCAAAGTGTAGGCCAGAAGCATCCAGGCCAAACAAAACACATCTGTGGGTTGGGTTTATCCCAAGAGCTGCAAGTGTGTGACTTCTGATCTAGAAATTCTAGCAGTAAAACAATTATGTTCAGGCTTAAAAATGTGTTATATGCCAACTTTCTTGTTCTGGCAACTGAAGTGGCAGGGACCCCTTTTACAAACATAGAACTACTAGAAAAAAATATAACCTTCCTCTCACTCCAAATTAAAAATACAGAGTTAAGCTCAAAGAAAAGATAGGGAAATTGTCATTGTCAGAAAAGAACAGGGAACATAAACCCATGGAGCTAAGCTTCAGATGATGGCAAAACTGTGCAGAGGGCACTGAGACTGGGCCAGGATTTGGGGTACTGAGGGCTGGTGTTTTTTTTATGCCCATGTAACAGCTATATAGGTTCAGGATTTGTGGCCTTGGTCCCATGTGAGACAGGAAGTGGAGACTGAGATCTTGCGTAAAATGAACTCCTTCAAAGGGCTTCCTAGTCATTACAAAAAGGAGAGAGAGAGAGAGAGAGAGAGAGAGAGAGAGAGAGAGAGAGAGAGAGAGAGAGAGAGAAAGGAAAGAAAGAAAGAAAGAATGAAAGAAAAGACTAGAAAAACTCTGTCCAGTGGCTGAAAGAAGTGGCAAGAAATCTTGCTATCTTTCCTAGGTTCTAAGTGGGGGTAAAAAAATATCTTCTATGAGAAACCGAATCCCAAAGCCTGTTCCTCAGACAGGTATAAGTTCTCAAATTTCATTTCCTATGTATGGAAACCGTAAACTTAGAAATTAACATAAAAAAATTGATCTAGGACCCATAGAATCCCAAGAGCGCTGAAAAAATGAAAATCAGGGTCACACTCATTGCTGAGGGCATATGAGACTTTTGCAGAAAGGAACAACCCTCCCCCACAAAATGAACTTTAACTAAAAACATTAGAAACACAAAAAGTTAATCCCTGAAGGATAATCAACAGAGATAATAACTTGGAGAATTTGTACCCCAAGATGCAGAAATAATAGAACAATTTGTGGGAGATTAAGTAGGTATACATAAAATGACTAAAGAGCCAATGGGAGAATTTGAAACTATTGGGGGGGAAAAAAAGAACATATCAATTTAGAAGCCACTAAATAAGGCTTTTGGTAATGATAACTGTACTTATTGAAACTGGAATGGGATAAATAGTATATTGAACACAACTGAAGAGAGAATTATTGAAGGAGAAAATAGGTCTGAGGGGGAGGAGCTTCAAGATGGCAGAAGAGTGAGACGTGGAGATCACCTTCCTCCCCACAAATACATCAGAAATACATCTACATGTGGAACAACTCCTACAGAACACCTACTGAACACTGGCAGAAGACCTCAGACCTCCCAAAAGGCAATAAACTCCCCACATACCTGGGTAGGGCAAAAGAAAAAAGAAAAAACAGAGACAAAAAAATAGGGATGGGACCTGCACCAGTGGGAGGGAGCTGTGAAGG
>RJWK010036136.1:0-21863 GCA_004363435.1 Platanista minor | reverse complement strand
ATTATGTTGAGGAAAGTTCCCTCTATGCCTACTTTCTCCAGGGTTTTTATCATAAGTGGTGTTGAATTTTGTCGAAAGCTTTCTCTGCATCTATTGAGATGATCATATGGTTTTTCTCCTTCAGATAGTTAAAATGGTGTATCACGTTGATTGATTTGCGTATATTGAAGAATCCTTGTATTCCTGGAATAAACCCACTTGTTCATGGTGTATGATCCTTTTAAGGTGCTGTTGGATTCTGTTTGCTAGTATTTTGTTGAGGATTTTTGCATCTATGTTCATCAGTGATATTGGCCTGTAGTTTTCTTTCTTTGTGACGTCCTTGTCTGGTTTTGGTATCAGGGTTATGGTGGCCTCGTAGAATGAATTTGGGAGTGTTCCTCTCTCTGCTATATTTTGGAAGAGTTTGAGAAGGATAGGTGTTAACTCTTCTCTAAATGTATGATAGAATTCGCCTGTGAAGCCATCTGGTCCTGGGCTTTTGTTTGTTGGAAGATTTTTAATCACAGTTTCAATTTCAGTGCTTGTAATTGGTCTGTTCATATTTTCTATTTCTTCCTGATTCAGTCTTGGCAGGTTGTGCCTTTCTAAGAATGTGTCCAATTCTTCCAGGTTGTCCATTTTATTGGCATAGAGTTGCTTGTAGTAATCTCTCATGATTTTTTGTATTTCTGCAGTGTCAGTAGTTACCTCTCCTTTTTCATTTCTAAATCTTTTGATATGAGTCTTCTCCCTTTTTTCTTGGTGAGTCTGACTAATGGTTTATCAATTTTGTTTATCTTCTCAAAGAACCAGCTTTTACTTTTATTGATCTTTGCTATCATTTCCTTCATTTCTTTTTCATTTATTTCTGATCTGATCTTTATGATTTCTTTCCTTCTGCTAACTTTGGGGTTTTTTTTGTTCTTCTTTCTCTAATTGCTTCAGATGCAAGGTTAGGTTGTTTATTCGAGATGTTTCCTGTTTCTTAAGGTAGTATTGTATCGTTATAAAATTCCCTCATAGAACGGCTTTTGCCGCATCCCATAGGTTTTGGGTCGTTGTGTCTGCATTGTCATTTGTTTCTAGGCATTTTATGATTTCCTCTTTGATGTCTTCAGTGATCACTTAATTATTAAGTAGTGTATTGTTTAGCCTCCATGTGTTTGTATTTTTTACAGATCTTTTCCTGTAATTGATATGTAGTCTCATAACGTTGTGGTCAGAAAAGATACTTGATATGATTTCAATTTTCTTAAATTTACCAAGGCTTGATTTGTGACCCAAGATATGATCTATCCTGGAGAATGTTCCATGAGCACTTGAGAAAAATGTGTATTTTGTTGTTTTTGGATGGAATGTCCTATAAATATCAATTAAGTCCATCATTTTTAATGTATAATTTAAAGCTTATGTCTCCTTATTTAATTTCATTCTGGATGATCTGTCCCTTGGTGAAAGTGGGGTGTTAAAGTCCCCTACTATGAATGTGTTACTGTCGATTTCCCCTTTTATGGCTGTTAGTATTTGCCTTATGTATTGAGGTGCTCCTGTGTTGGGTGCATAAATATTTACAATTGTTATATCTTCTTCTTGGAGAGACCTGTTGATCATTATGTAGTGCCCTTCTTTGTCTCTTGTAATAGTCTTTATTTTAATAAGTCCCCTACCTGGCAAGGATCTCATTCAGATTTGACAGAGAAATCAAAAGCTTTACAGACAGCAAAAGTTAAAAGAATTCAGCACCACCAAACCAGCTCTACAACAAATGCTAAAGGAACTTCTCTAAGTGGGAAACACAAGAGAAGAAAAGGACCTACAAAAACAAACCCAAAACAATTAAGAAAATGGTCATGGGAACATACATATCAATAATTACCTTAAATGTGAATGGATTAAATGCTACAACCAAAATACACAGGTTCGCTGAATGGACACAAAAACAAGACCCATATATATGCTGTCTACAAGAAACCCACTTCACAGTTAGAGACACGTACAGACTGAAAGTGACGGGATGGAAAAAGATATTCCATGCAAAAGGAAATCACAAGAAAGCTGGAGTAGCAATACTCATATCAGATAAAATACACTTTAAAATAAAGACTGTTATAAGAGATAAGGAAAGGGCTTCCCCGGTGGTGCAGTGGTTGAGAGTCCGCCTGCTGATGCAGGGGACACGGTTTCGTGTCACGGTCCAGGAAGATCCCACATGCTGCGGAGTGGCTGGGCCCGTGAGCCATGGCCGCTGAGCGTGTGCATCTGCAGCCTGTGCTCTGCAACGGGAGAGGCCACAACAGTGAGAGACCCGCGTACCACAAAAAAAAAAAAAAAAGAGATAAGGAAGGATACTACATAATGATCAAGGGACCAATCCAAGAAGAAGATATAACAAATATAAATATTTATGCACACAATATAGGAGCACCTCAATACATAAGGCAAATGCTAACAGCCATAAAAGGGGAAACCGACAGTAACACAGTAATAGTGGGTGACTTTAACACCCCAGTTACACCAAAAGACAGATCATCCAGATGGAAAATAAGGAAATACAAGCTTTAAATGACACAATAGACCAGACAGATTCAATTGATATTTATAGAACATTCCATCCAAAACCAGCAGATTACATTTTCTTCTCAAGTGCACATGGAACATTCTCCAGGATAGTTCACATCTTGGTCACAAAAGAAGCCTCAGTAAATTTAAGAAAACTGAAATCATATCAAGCATCTTTTCCAACCACAACGCTATGAGATCAGAAATAAATTATAGGGGAAAAAACAAAAAACACAAGCACATGGAGGCTAAACAATGCAGGACTAAATAACCAAGAGATCACTGAAGAAATCAAAGTGAAAATTAAAAAATACCTAGGGACAAATGACAATGAAAACATGACAATCCAAAACCTATGGGATGCAGCAAAAGCTGTTCTAAGAGGGAAGTTTATAGCAATACAATCCTACTTCAAAAACAAGAAAAACCTCAAATAAACAATCTAACCTTATACCTAAAGCAACTAGAGAAAGAAGAACTAAGAAAACGCAAAGTCAGTAGAAGGAAAAAAATCAAAAAGATCAGAGCAGAAATACATGACATAGTAACAAAGAAAACAATAGCAAAGATCAATAAAACTAAAAGCTGGTTCTTTGAGAAGATAAACAAAGTTGATAAACCTTTAGCCAGACTCATCAAGAAAAAGAGGGAGAGGACTCAAATCAATAAAATTAGAAATGAAAAAGGAGGAGTTACAACAGACACTGCAGAAATACAAAGCATCCTAAGAGACTACTACAAGCAATTCTATGTCAATAAAATGGACAACCTGGAAGAAAAGGACAAATTCTTAGAAAATATAACCTTCCAATACGGAACCAGTAAGAAACAGAAAATATGAACAGACCAATCACAAGCAAATTGAAACTGTGATTAAATATCTTCCAACAAACAAAAGTGCAGACCAAATGGCTTCACAGGTGAATTCTATCAAACATTTAGAGAAAAGCTAACACCCATCCTTCTCAAACTCTTCCATAAAATTGCAGAGGGAGGAGCACTCCCAAACTCATTCTATGAGGCCACCATTACCTTGACATGAAAAAGAGACAAAGATACTACAAGAAAAGGAAATTACAGACCAATATAACTGATGAATATAGATGCAAAAAACCTCAACAAAATATTAGCAAACAGAATCCAACAACACATTCAAAGGATCATACACCATAATCAAGTGGGATTTATGCCAGGGATGCATGGATTCTTCAATATATGCAAATCAGTCAATGTGATACACCATATTAACAAATTGAAGAATAAAAACCATATGATCAACTGAATAAATGCAGAAAAAGATCTGACAAATTTCAACACCAATTTATGATAAAAACTCTCCACAAAGAGGGCATAGAGGGAATCTACAACAATGTAATAAAGGCTGTATATGACAAACCCAGAGCAAACATCATTCTCAATGGTGAAAAACTGAAAGCATTTCCTCGAAGATCAGGAACAGGAGAAGGATGTCCACTCTCACCACTCTTATGCAACATAGTTTTGCAAGTCTTAGCCACGGCAATCAGAGAAGAAAAGGAATAAAAGGACTAAAAATTGGAAAAGGAGAAGTAAAACTGTCACTGCTCACAGATGACAATGATACTATACATAGGTAATCCTAAAGATGCTACCAGAAAACTACTAGAGCTAATCAATGAATTTGGTAAAGTTGTAGGATACAAAGTTAATGCACAGAAATCGCTTGCATTCCTATACACTAACAACAAAAGATCAGAAAGAGAAAGTAAGGAAACAATCCCATTCACCATTGCAACAAAAAGAAAAAATACCTAGGAATAAACCCACCTAAGGAGGTAGAAGACCTGTACTCAGAAAACTATAAGACACTGATGAAAGAAATCAAAGATGACACAAACAGATGGTGAGATATACCATGTTCTTGGATTGGAAGAATTAATATTGTGAAAATGACTATAGTACCTAAAGGAATCTGCAGATTCAATGCAATCCCTTTCAAATTACCAATGGCATTTTTTACAGAACTAGAACAAAAAATCTTAAAATTTGTATGGAGACACAAAAGACCCCGAATTGCCAAAGCAATCTTGAGGGAAGAAATGGAGCTGGAGGAATCAGACTCCCTGACTTCAGACTATACTACAAAGCTACAGTCATCAAGACAATATGGTGCTGGCACAAAAACAGAAATATCAATCAATGGGACAGGATAGAAAGCCCAGAGATAAACCCACGCAACTATGGTCAACTAATGTATGACAAAGGAGGCAGTGATATACAGTGGAGAAAAGACAGTCTCTTCAATAAGTGGTGCTGGGAAAACTGGACAGCTACATGTAAAAGAATGAAATTAGAACACTCCCTCACACCATACACAAAAGTAAACTCAAAATGGATTAAAGACCTAAATGTAAGGCCAGACACTATAAAACTCTTAGAGGAAAACAGGAAGAACACTCTTTGACATAAATCACAGCAAGATCTTTTTTGACCCATCTCCTAGAGTAATGGAAATAAAAACAAAAATAAACAAATGGGACCTAATGAAACTTAAAAGCTTTTGCATAGCAAAGGAAACCATAAACAAGACAAAAAGGCAACCCTCAGAATGGGAGAAAATATTTGCAAATGAATCAACGGACAAAGGATTAATCTCCAAAATATATAAACAGTTCATGCAGCTCAGTATTAAAAAAACCAACAACCCAATCCAAAAATGGGCAGAAGACCTAAATAGACATTTCTCCAAAGAAGACATACAGATGGCCAAGAAGCACATGAAAAGCGGCTCAACATCACTAATTACTAGAGAAATGCAAATCAAAACTACAATGAGGTATCAACTCACACCTGTTAGAATGGGCATCATCAGAAAATCTACAAACAACAAATGCTGGAGAGGGTGTGGAGAAAAGGGAACCCTCTTGCACTGTTGGTGGGAATGTAAATTGATACAGCCACTATGGAGAACAGTATGGAGGTTCCTTAAAAAACTAAAAATAGAATTACCATATGACCCAGAAATCCCACTACTGGGCATATACCCTGAGAAAACCATAATTCAAAAAGACACAGGCACCCCAGTGTTCATTGTAGCTCTACTTACAATAGCCAGATCATGGAAGCAACCTAAATGCCCATCGACAGATGAATGGATATTGAAGATTTGGTACATATATACAATGGAATATTATTCAGCCATAAAAAGGAGAGAAATTGGGTCATTTGTAGAGACCTGGGTGGACCTAGAGACTGTCATACAGAGTGAAATAAGTCAGAAAGGGAAAAACAAGTATTGTATATAGCACATATATGTGGCATCTAGAAAAATGGTACAGATGAACCAGTTTGCAAGGTAGAAATAGAGACACAGACATAGAGAACAAATATATGGACACTGGGAAAGTGGGGAGGGGTGGTGGTGGGATGAATTGGGAGATTGGGATTGACATAATATACACTAATATGTATAAAATAGATAACTAAAAAGAACCTGCTGTATAAAATATAAATAAATAAATAAATAAATAAAAACTTAAATGACCCAATAACTGGGTCATATATGCACTTGAATACTTTATAAATTATTGTAATTTAGGGGCAAAGACCTCTGATTTTCCTAAAAACAAACAAACAAAAAAGAATTACTGTAAAGATGCAAAGCAATTGTTTCTGCTGGATGTCAAACGGTTGCTGTTTTATTGCTACACGGTCAACAGAGGGAGCCCATGTTACAAAACCTAATAACATAATTTCCTTATGAATGTTTTAGAAAGCCCATAGAAGAAACAGAAAGAAAAAGAAGAAATAGAATAGAGGAGTTATGGTATTGGACAATATGGTTTTAAACTTTAACAAGAATCTGGAATCTCTCTTACAAAACTGAGTTTGGGGAATGATGTTAATTACAGGTATTTCAAAATAGCATATATGTAGTAGTTTTTTTAAAAAAGCATTTTACATACTGCCAGAGTGATCCTTTATCTTTAAAGTACACAATTATATTACTCTCCTGCTTAAAACCCTCCAATGGCATCTTTATCATTCCTTTGACAAATCTAACCTTATGGGATTGTGAAGATTAAAGGAGATGATAAATAGCATAGTGCCTGGTACAATAACTTCTCATTAAATTCTTGGTA
Source organism: Platanista minor (assembly GCA_004363435.1). NCBI lineage: Eukaryota > Metazoa > Chordata > Mammalia > Artiodactyla > Platanistidae > Platanista > Platanista minor. The sequence goes on along the minus strand of RJWK010036136.1, from coordinate 15,201 downwards.
TTATTTTTCACTACTGTGTCTTTTATTGTAGTGATCCTTCAGACTAGAATGTTTTCTGAACTGTCCTATTCCTACTCTAGATTTTGTCATGTTAACTCCCTTCTTATCCTGTAGGTTTCAGGATCCCAGTAGTCTTGTCTCATTCACAGTCTGAATGCTCTTCTGTTATTTATCACACCATATTGTAGTAACCTGTTCACAAAGGTGTCTTTCTGACTTGAGAGCAGAGGCCAGAGCTCATTAATTGTTCTGTCTCTAATGCATAGCAATAAGGTTTCCAACATTCTAGGTTTTCCTGGGACTGCTCCAGTTTTAGCACTGAAAGCCCCATGTCTGCGGAACCCCACATTTCCAGGCAAACTGAACGATTAGTCACTTTGCCACAGGTCCTGAAACATAATGATATTCAATCAATAAATTTGTTTACCTAAGCAATTATCTTTGGTGAGTCACTTTTGCTTCATGGGCTTAAATTTCTCCAAATATAACTAAAAAGTTTAAACAAAATAATATTTAAGTCCCTTTTAAGCTCTGACATTTTAGAATTGGATGCCACATTTATGGCCAGCCTACCTTCATCATTTTACGTTATTTACAAAACTAAGGAAGTATTAACTAGGTACCCTCTATTTTTTTTTTAAAGCACTGCTGAAAATACTCATGATAAATTAAATGAAAAGAGTAAGATATGTATGTTTTATACATGGTGTGATCCCAATTTTGTAAAATGTGTATTTTTTATGTTTTAGAGAAGAAAAGGGAATAGAATTATGAATATATTTTTTTATTGTGGAAAATTTTTCATACTTTTTGAATTTTCAAACACCTCGACAATGATCATTTGACTTTACAGTCAGCAAACAGTATCTACAAAACACCGGTGTTTTTGCTGATGGGGCAGTGGGTATACTTTAAATAATTATTTTTCAGAAAGTTGTTACCTTTGTGTGAAGTTGTTGGCAGAAGTTAGGTAACTGATTACATGATTTCTTTAGGACAGTGCTTCTCAAACCTTAATGTAGGTCTGGGACGGGCCTGCGATTCTGCATTTCTATCAAACTTCCAGATGATGCCAGTGCTTCTGGTCTGTGGACCACTTTTTCAGTAGCAGGCTCTAGTGTACATGAATTCTAATCCACATTTGATCATTAATTACAAAATTTTTACCATCCTGTGCCTTTGGTAGTGATTCCCAAAATGACACACTGGGGTAAATATAGAAGGCTTCTCCTAATTCAACTTTCTGAGAACTGGGGAAATCAATACTTTGGGAACCTCTGTAAACTCTCTGAAGTACAATATAGTGGTTGGGAATTCCATCCTGAGAGTTAGTTGTCTTTTGTAAACAAGAAGTCAAATGCAGCAAAACATATCAGACCAACCAAAATACCAGAGCACTATGTTGATAGATGCTACATTATTCAAAATAGATGAACTGCCCTCTCCTCTATGTCCCTCACGGAGCTCCTAGTACAGTTGTGTTTGAAGGCAGAAATGAGTTTATATATATTATATTTATATATATATATATATATATTTATTTATTTATTTATTTATAAATATATATATATTTATATTTATATAATAATAGCTAACATTTGAGTACTTTCTGTAGGTTTAAAGCACTGGTTCTCAAGTTTCAGTGTGTGTGAGACTTATCTGGAGAAGTAGCTGAAATGTAGATTCCTGAACTGTATCCTTAGATATTCTGATTCTGGGCAGTGGAGTTGAAGAATCTGCATTTTTAACAGGCATCCAGATGATTCTAACGTAGATGTCTCTGGACCATGTGTTAAGCAGCACCAGTTTTATTTTTTTTTATTTTTTTTATTTTTTATTTTTTTTGCGGTATGCGGGCCTCTCACTGTTGTGGCCTCTCCCGTTGCGGAGCACAGGCTCCGGACGCGCAGGCTCAGCGGCCAAGGCTCATGATCCCAGCCGCTCCGCGGTATGTGGGATCTTCCCGGACCGGGGCACGAACCCGCGTCCCCTGCATCGGCAGGCGGACTCTCAACCACTGCGCCACCAGGGAAGCCCACCAGTTTTAAACGTAAGAAAAAAATTACTACAACCTATAGTAAGAAATACACTTTACAGCATGATCTAGTTCACACACATATTTATATACATATATATCTGAAACAAAATTTCATAAAATAATACTAACCCTTACTATGTGCTATATAGCCTGATATTTTCTATTTTATTCAATTTCATTACTAAAACATTGCCCATGACCAACTACATTGATTTCACATCATTTATCTCATTTGATCCTCACATCAGTGCTGTAAGGTAAGCACCCTTAACTGCAGCTTTCTTTATCTGGAAATTTACTATGCCCAGTGTTACGCATCGGGTATATGGCAGAGGTGGGATTCGAACTCAGAATGCCTGGCCTTAAATGGCCCTGACCTGCCCTCACTCTCACACAGACATTCTGAAAAAGCCCAGCAACCCTCTAATTTGGGGGTACATTCAGATAACCTCAGGTTTCCCCAGTTGAATCCTATCACCTTTGAATACCAATTTGAAATTTCTATGAGAAAAAGAATTTGACTCAACTTGGACCAGGTGTGAACTCTGATCTGTTCTGCTGTAGTCAAAAGGATGCTGAGGAGGGGTCAGCTAATACAGCCATTGCCAACAAACCCCTAAAGAAAGGGCTGAAGCTGGGTGAGATTTCAAAGAAGGGGCAAAGGGCTTGGCAGTCACATAGAAACACATTTACTGTACCTGCATTTCTCCTCCTTTGAGAAGGGGGATTTTCTGTCTCCCTCTCCAGAAAGGTCCTCACTGCAGCACCATACCACTATAATCCACATCTCTGCCATCTCACAACCTCCTGCCAAATGTCTGCCCTCTTCACCTCCCCATACACAGCAGGGATAATCCTGAAAGTTCTTACGTGAGGCAAAGGAGAATGTCAAAATGAAAAGGGCATCTTCAGTCTTTGTAACTGAGGACAGTGATTGACTTTCTGGGTCAATAAATATCTTAGGGTAATTCAACAGTACCTGATTCCTCTCCATGTTTGAGATTGTCACTGTTGTCCCCTTCATATCTGGATCCTAGCAGCATGTTTTTGCCTAAGATTCTGAAAACATGATACTGTTGATTACATCATTCAAACTTTGTATCCAAGACAATATTTTAACCTTTTGAAAAATGAAAAATTGCAAAATTTCTCTCAAAAGTTGTTGGATAAAGAAAAAAACCGTTATTAGCCTTCTTAAAAAGTATTCAAAATGGAAAATTAATGTGGCAGTTCTTTTACACATGTTCCTTTCTTCTGTTAATGTAGACACACACCTCTTATGAAGACCAGCTATGGAAGTTTGAACTGTGAAACTAGAAACATAAGACTAAATAAATCAAAAGGTTATAGAAGCATATGGAATTTTTAAATGCCTAAATCCTTTTTGGACAAATCAAAGAGTGCTTTCATCTCAATCCTTTGTTTTCTTCCCACCCTGAAAGATCGACAGTTTCTTTGATTAAAAGAATTGACTGAAGTGTTTTGTTTTGTTTTGTTTTTTTTTGCGGTACGCGGGCCTCTCACTGTTGTGGCCTCTCCTGTTGCGGAGCACAGGCTCCGGACACGCAGGCTCAGTGGCCATGGCTCACAGGCCCAGCCGCTCCGCGGCATGTGGGATCTTCCCGGACCGGGGCACGAATCCGTGTCCCCTGCATCGGCAGGCGGACTCTCTACCACTGCGCCACCAGGGAAGCCCACTGAAGTGTTTTTTAAAAGAATATTTTTAAGATTTTACTTTCTGTTATTTTCAGTATTCTTAAAAGTTTTAAAATATTTTCTGTCTTTAACATGGCAAAATAAAGATTGATCTTTAACTTGCCTTATAAATAGAATGTTAATAATGGTTATTTCTAATTAAACTTAAAATTTTTTTTAGAAATAAAAACGATCTCTAAATCCTAATTCAGTAAGCGTTTTCCTTTTCTTCCCAATCTTTTCAAGGCTTTACATGCTATGATTTTGTATAATGATAATCCTGGTGAATATAAAATGTTAGGTTGTACCTTTCCCCCTTGATGACAACAATAACAGCAACAATAATGGTGCTTTCTTTTGCAGAAGTTTATTTGCTTGGGCACAATCATTATAAATATTACTTCTAAGTGTTTCAGGTATTGCTATCATGTCTCATACTCTTTCATATGGAAACATTTTGATTTGTATTATTTAAGATGAGTATTATTTTAACATTCTTTTGTTCATTATTATTCATATTTCCGTGAATGAAGGTAGCATCTACATCCTGCCAAAGTAATGCCAAAAGTCAACCCAACAGGCATCTGAAAAGTAATAATACATTTCTAGTTCCAATAGGTAAACACTTTAAACAGTATTACTGTTACTTTAATAAATAAAAACTGGCATTTCTCTTAGAAAATAAATGCCTCAGGAAATAAATGTTTCACACAAAAAATTAACAAATGAAACTCTTTTAGGAAGAAAGAAGTAAATATACAATTGAATCCTATCTTAATGGTAGATGTGGAGAGGGAATAATTGTATTTAAGGTTAAGCTTTGAATGTACTCAAAATTACCCTTTAAAATGCTAAGTATTGTATATACCACTCTTTTTTTGTATACAAGCCTATAGAATATCAGTGTATAAGACACATATCAAATATGAAGAATATAATTCCAACAGGACTTGGAAATTAAAAAATTTAGGTACTCCACTGTTTGGAAGACTGCAAGTTAGTGAAGATTCCAACTTGTTGTTCTTCCTATAATTGATTTTAACAGTTCCTCTTTTCATCATCCAGGAAAGCATACAACTTATTTTCTTCTCTTTTTTAAAAAAATTATTTTATTTTATTTATTTTATTTTTGGCTGCGTTAGGTCTTCGTTGCTGCGCGCGGGCTTTTCTCTGGTTGCGGCGAGCGGGGGCTATTCTTTGTTGTGGTGCGCAGGCTACTCATTGCAGTGGCTTCTCTTGCTGTGGAGCATGGGCTCTAGGCATGTGGGCTTCAGTAGTTGTGGCACACGGGCTCAGTAGTTGTGGCTCGCGGGCTCCAGAACACAGGCTCAGTAGTTGTGGCGCATAAGCTTAGTTGCTCCGGATCTTCCCAGACCAGGGCTCAAACCCGTGTCCCCTGCATTGGCAGGCGGATTCTTAACCACTGCGCCGCCAGGGAAGCCCACAACTTATTTTCAATGCAACTGAATATGCTAATATTTTGTTTGATTTCTATTAAAAAATTTGTTTTGTTACGCTTCCAAATAGCTTGTTTGCTTAATTTAGTAAGTTAAATGCCACTTTCATTGTATTTTTGTTGGTCTAGCTTTTTTATGTGTGTGTGTAAGAATAACACCAGCAAAGAGAGAAGCATGTTGGTAAAATCCTAATAAAAATAGTGTTGCCAAGACTGGAACAAAGACTCTTTTGTGTTTTTGAATAGAAGAGCTAAAAAATAAGAATCTAAAACAATAATTATTTTCCCTTGGAAATTAGAAACCCTGCAAATGAAGCATAATTCTAAAAATGCAGGAGTTACAAAAATAATCAGACTTAACACTCAAAAATACATCTTTAGCAGTTTCCAGGAAAGGAACAAAATATTTTAATACTTGATATACCTATCTGAGGAGACTTAAACCAGCGGGCAAGTTTAGATCTCCTTAAGAATATTGGTTTCCTGGGATTTTCTTTGTCACTTTGTTTTGTTTAAGCACACAATATCATTTATAACAATCTAAATTTAGGAAAAGTGACAGGGAAATAGTATTCATCCTTTAAAATGAAAACTTTCTATATCTTGAATTTTAAAAATTTCAGTTTTGACTTTGGGTATAGAAAAACATTTCAATACTCTTCTATTGTTTTCTTTCCAAAACATCTTTCTCTTTTTAAAAGTATTTTATGTTACCTATTGCCTATAGAATCTTAGCATTCAAAGCTCTCCACAGCGTGGCTGCAATCTATTTTTCCAGTCTTATCTCCCATCATTCTGTCCCTTACCATACTCTGGCTCATGCCACATTAGACTACAACTTAATCTTCAAACAAGCTTCCTGTTCCCTTTGCTGCGTAATGTTGACTCTTCTGCCTGTGTTGCTCTTCTCCTACTTCACTGCCAAGTAAAACACTGGTCATAGATCAAGATTCAGCTCAGATTGCTTCTATTATACTAGAGCAAGTTCTTAAACGATTTCCCTGCAGTCTCTCTTGCATATCACTTCTAAGCCAATCTTATTAAAACTATTGTTTTATCCTTTTATTATCAGCTACCAACTGGGGCTTCTAGTTCAAGATGGTAAACTAAACAATTATGTTATAGATGTGGGAAATACAGCATTCCTAAATACTTCAGCGTGTGACTCTTAAGCATGAGGACTTTCTCTTACATTATCACAATAAAATTATCATACATGAAATTTAACATTGATACAATACTATTATCTTATAGTTTATATTCAAATTTCCCCAACTGTCCTGATAATATTCCTTATAGCTCTGTGTATGTGTCTATGTGTGTGTGATGTGTGTGTGTGTGTGTGTGTGTGTGTGTGTGAGAGAGAGAGAGAGAGAGAGAGAGAGAGAGAGAGATCCAGGATCCAATCAGGTATCACATTAGTTGACATGTTTCTTTATTCTCATTTAATAAAAAACAATTCCCTAGCCTTTCACTAGTCTTTCACGACATTGCCATTCTTGAAGAATCCAGGCCAATTGTATTATAGATTATCCTTTAATTTGGATTTATTTTATTGTCTTCTCATGATTACACTCAGATTATTTTGGAGGGGCGTCAAGAATACTATATAGGAATTGTGTCCTCCTCTGTACAAACCTATCTGGAGGCAAACAATGTCAATTGGTTCCATTTTGGGTGATATAATTTTGATCACTTGGTTTGCTCATTTTTAGATTTTTTTCATTGTAAAAGTACTTTCTTCCCTTTTTATACATAATCTGTGAGTGATTCTTTGAGACTGTGAATCTCATGTTCTCAACGATCTTAAACCTAATGTTTTAGTGTACATTGACTTGTTGCATAAATCAGTTATTGCTAAAAAGTTTGCAAAATGGTGATGTCCTAAGTTTATCATTCTTTCTGCATTTATTACTTGGCTTTCTGTCATGATCTCCTTTAAATTTTTAAAAAGTTATTAGTAAGGACTCATGGATTCTTTTTTATTCAATAGGTTATAGCCTATTATTATTCATTTTGATTTCAAATTTTCCCAAATTTGACCAGTGGGAGCCCCTACAAGCTGGCTCAGGTACCCATTTGTCCTGGTCCCATCAATTTATGAGTACTTCACTACTTTAAGCACAAGAAAATGTTCCAGATTCAGTTTTTGCTTTCCTTGCCCCAGCCCTAGAATTAGCCACTTCTTCAAGGAATGTTGTTTCCATTGAGTGAGGAATAGTTTTTAGAAACCAATATCTGGGCGTTAACTGTGCTCACTGTGCTTGGAATGAGGCATCAGTATTAACATATACAGTATGAACATATATAGAATGAATATGCTAATACTAATAATAGTATTAGAGGTATCAGTGTAAATAAATAAATACCCACACAAACACACAATACATATACATACATACGGATACCTCTAATTCCAACCCAATACTACACAAATGTTTTTTAATTTTCTTCTGTGGTCCTAATCTGCATGAAGATTAGCTAAGGTCCCACTAAAGAAGTGATATTTGAAATGAAATCAGAATAATATTTAGAAGCCAGCCACGCAAAACTCTAGAAGCAGATCATTAAAAGCAGAGGGAACAACACAAAGGCCTTAGGCAGAAATGTGTGATATATTTGAGAAGCAGAATAGCCAGAGTGGCTGGAACATACTGAGCTACAGCAAGGTGGTTTGAAATGAAGTCAATGAGGTAGGCAGTAATAGTTGCTTCATATAAAGCTGTAAAGGATATGGTAAGGAGCTGGGAATTAATTTCAGCAGAATAGAAAGACACCAAAAGTTTTTGAGAAGGTGATTGTGATAATCTGATTTATGTTTCAAAATATTACTCTGGATGTTGTATAGAGAATAAGTTGTTCAAGGACAAGGGAAATAAAGCAGGGAGATATTTATAAGACTTGCAGTAATGTAGGCAAGATGAAATGATGAATTAGAGTAGCAACAGATGAGATAGAAGAGAATATCTTGAGATAAACTTTGAAGGTAGAACTAATTGGACTAATTCTGTATTCTCAAAAGTTTATTGTACATCTACTATGTGCTATGCATTGTGCTAAGTCCTGGGGATAGAAACACTAAAAAGAGATAAGCCCTACTTTTGATGAACTCATAATTTAGCAGTGGGGATAGATACACAAATAAATTGTTTGTATGTGTGATAAGAGATCAATTTTAGTTCTAGAACCTGAAGCCATACAAGGGTACACTTTATAAATGTCATGGGACTGTTGTACATGTTCAATAAAGTGACAGCTGTGCAATACCACTTAGTATCTCAAATCAGGAACATACTTTTGAATTGCCTAAATACAATCTGTAGAATTAAAAACAAAATAATAAGCCATCCACAGTTATACTGTCAAATAAAAGTTTTACACTTACTACTTGATACAGCAGTAAATATCTAGAATGGGATATTGAAAGTGATTTCAGATTCTCATCCTGTTGTACTCCATTGGGAAGGTTTCTTTTTTTTTTTTTTTTTACATCTTTATTGGAGTATAATTGCTTTACAATGGTGTTAGTTTCTGCTTTATAACAAAGTGAATCAATTATACATATACATATGTTCCCATATCTCCTCCCTCTTGCGTCTCCCTCCCTCCCACCCTTCCTATCCCACCCATCCAGGTGATCACAAAGCACCGAGCTGATCTCCCTGTGCTATGCGGCTGCTTCCCACTAGCTATCTATTTTACATTTGGTAGTGTACATATGTCCATGCCACTCTCTCACTTTATCACAGCTTACCCCTCCCCCTCCCCATATGGGAAGGTTTCTTGAGTAGTAGGTGACTGGCCAAAGGTGGGTACAACCAGGACCAGAATAGCAAGTATAGTTCTATCAATCACAGTTTCTGTAGTTTTCACTTTTTTGTCTTTGTCAGTTAAAAATGAACAGTGGGAATTAAATATTTATATTTACATATATACAAGGTATGCTGTGAAAACATATTTGCTTACAAACATAAAAATACTTGTTAACTAGTTTGATAAGAAAATAATCTATAAGTATATAGCAAAAATATTAATAATCTCTGACCCTGGAAAGATCAATTCCATATTTAATATTACAAACAAAACCAGTTTTGGGTTTTATGAATTCCTTATCTAGAAATGCTTGAAAAGAAAGGCAGAAAAAATTATTTTTAGTCTCAATATGGCTTTGAAAAGATTAAATTAAAAAACCAAGAACGGGACTTCCCTGGTGGTGCAGTGGTTAAGAATATGCCTGCTAATGCAGGGGACACAGGTTTGATCCCTAGTCTGGGAAGATCCCACATGCTGCAGAGCAACTAAGCTCGTGTGCCACAACTACTGAGCCCATGTGCCACAACTACTGAAGCCCGTGTGCCTAGAGCCCATGGTCTGCAACAAGAGAAGCCACTGCAATGAGAAGCCCATGCACTGCAATGAAGAGTGGTCCCTGCTCGCCGCAACTAGAGAAAGCCCATGTGCAGCAACCCAGCCAAAAATAAATAAATAAATAAATTTATTTATTTAAAAGAAATCAAGAACATTAAACCCTAAGTCCAGAATGAGTCCAAATACTTGACCGCACAGAATATTATCATCTTTAGGAGTAAGAGTAATAATAAAGGCCTTACAAGCTGTTTTTCATCTGCAAATATAGTAGACATTTTGGTATTTTGGCCACTGGCAAACAAAGGCTGTAGCATCAGTAAAGTTTTGAGTTGCCTCACTTTTGTGGATTCAATTCAGTGTATTTAAGGTTAACTAAAGTTGACATCAAAACTTTCAGACAGGCAAAAATTCATATATTTTTTTAATTAGGGTATGGTTGTTTTACAATGTTGTGTTAGTTTCTACTGTACAGAGAAGTGGAGTTCCCTGTGCTATACAGCAGGTTCTCATTAGTTATCTATTTTATACATATTAGTGTATATATGTCAATCCCAATCTCCCAATTCATCCCACCTCCCACTTTCCCCACTTAGTGTCCATATGTTTGTTCTCTACATCTGTGTCTTTATTTCTGCTTTGCAAACCGGTTCACCTGTACCATTTTTCTAGATTCCACATATATGCATTAATATATGATATTTGTTTTTCTCTTTCTGACTTACAAAAATTCACATTTTAAATAAACTCCCTATGATTCTATTTAGAATAACAGTAGGCAATGATTTTAGAAGATAAAAGTTATTTCACAACCTATGACTTCAGCTTGGCAAACAGCTTAGGTTCCAAAACTGATCCATTTCTACTAAAATAAAAGCCCTTACAAATGAATATGTTTGTGGATATAGAAACATATTTAAAAGGAATCAGATAACTTTTAAAATATTTTATATATATATTTATTTATTTTAATCAAGTTATATGTGACGTACAATAATATATTAGTTTCAGATATAAAACAGTTTCAATGTTTATACATTATGAAATAATCACCACAATAAGCCCAGTTACCATCTGTCACTATGCAAAATTGTTACACTATTATTACCTATATTCCCTATGTGTACATTACATACTGTGACTTATTTATTTTATAGCTGGAATTTTGTACCTCCTAATCTCCTTCACCTATTTCACCCATCCTTCCACTCCCTTCCCTCTGGCAACCACCAGTTTTTCCTCTGTATCTATGAGTCTGTTTCTGTTTTGTTTGTTCATCTGTTTCATTTTTTAGATTCCACATATGAGTGAAATCATACAGTATCTGTCTTTCTCTGACTTATTTCACTAAACATAATACCCTCTAGGTCCATCCATATTGTCACAAATGGCAAGATTTCATTCTTTTTTATGAAGAGGAAAAGATATGACATATGCATGCCATATCTTCTTTACTTATTCATCTATTTATGTGCACTTAAGTTGCTTCTATATCTTCGCTATTGTAAATAATGCTGTAATGAACACTGCGGTGCATGTATCTTTTTGAATTGGCATTTTTGTTTTCTTCAGATATATATCCAGGAGTGGAATTGCTGGATCACATGGTAGTTCTTTTCTTCATTTTTTGAGAATCCTCCACTCTGTTTTCCATAGTGGTTACTCCAATTTACATTTCTACCAACCTTGCATGAGGGTGCCCTTTTCTCCACATCCTCACCAACACTTGTTGTTTCTTGTCCTTTTGATAACAGCCATTCTGATAGGTGTGAGGTGGTGTCTCATTGTGGTTTTGATTTGCATTTCCTGGATGATTAGTTATGTTTACCACCTTTTCAGGTGCTTGTTGGCCTTCTGTATGTCTCCTTTGAAAAATGCCTACTCAGGTCTTCTGCCCATTTTTTATTTTATTTATTTATTTATTTTATTTATTTATTTTTGTGGTACGCGGGCCTCTCACTGTTGTGGCCTCTCCTGTTGCGGAGCACAGGCTCCGGACGTGCAGGCTCAGAGGCCATGGCTTACGGGCCCAGCCGCTCCGCGGCATGTGGGATCTTCCCGGACTGGGGCACGAACCCGTGTCCCCTGCATCGGCAGGCGGACTCTCAACCACTGTGCCACCAGGGAAGCCCTTCTACCCATTTTTTAATCAAAGTGTTTGGGCTTTTCTGATATTGAGTTGCATGAGCTCTTTGCATATCAACCCCTTATTGGACACATCTTTTGAAAATATCTTCTCCCATTCATTAGGTTGCCTTTTCACTTTGTTGGTGGTTTCCTTTGGTATGCAAAAGCTTTTTAGTTTGATGTAGTCCCACTTGTTTATTTTTGCTTTTGTTTCCCTTGCCTAAGGAGACATATCCAAAAAAAATATTGCTAAGACTGATGTCAAAGAGTGTACCACCTATATTTTCTTCTAGGACTTTTATGGTTTCAGGTCTTACATTTAAGTCTTCAATTCATTTGAGTTCATTTTTGTATATGGAAGCAGGTAGTTTTTGAAGCATCCTTAGTGTTTCCTTTAAATCTGTCTTGAAATGACCATAAGATTAGCTTCATGGAAAGGATTAACCAGCTTCTTGGTCTAAGGCTACCAGGATCAAGGCTAGAAAGTTACCAACATGATGTAAACTGTAAGGAGAGAAGGAGAAGATGCAGGCTTTTCCTGGCAGTGGGTAGCTAAAACTCAAATAATTCTTAGAAAATGACACGATGGCAGCTTTTCTTGACTTTTTCTTTCCTCGTTGGTGAAGAAAGACATTCCCACTCTTGAAATTTCCTTATAACCTAGACAAGTTTATGGAAACCTTCATCTATGTTCATCCTAATCTTTGCTGACACCTCCACAGTATGTTACCTTAAGTTGTGGGCTAACTGCTTTTCTTCCTATGTTACCTGTCTATGATGATCCAGGTCTGCTTTATTACCAATTAAAATCATTGGAACTCATGATCCTTTACTCTGAGAGTCTGTCTTTGAAACTCACAGATTTCTTCAAAATTGCCTCTATGCATGTCTGAAAAGAGCAATAGGAAACCCTCATCAGTTTTCAGGAACTGTTCTCTTATAGCTCCAAACTTCTTGTCCTATTGTATCCAGAACATCTACCTGGGCTGCTCTGTCATCTATCACACACACACAAGGCAGATGGTTGGCTCACAATCTGTTACAAAAGAGGACTGTATGAATCGGATGGGGAGCGCCAACTTGCCCAAGCCACCCCACCATCCACCACCAGCTGGTACTTCTGGCCAGAGCTGTTAGGTCAGTGCATCACCGCCACCAGGATGCTCAGAGTCCAGCCTGGCCGCTGAGCTTCCGCCTGACCCAGGTCTAGCTCTGGGGACATGTGGGGCCTGCAGGTGTCCTGGGTCTGGTGGCATCGCAGCACTCCTGGGGCTGGCCGGTCAGGCCCAAGGGGTGGAGAAGTGGGGTGACCTCAGGGGCCAGGAGCCTCAGGGGCCAGGGTCTCGCTCCTCTACACCTCTCTGTAGCACCCGCCCACAGTTCATTTTAATATATGTGTGATGAACAGATAATAATAGAGTTAACAATAATAACAACAACTGAATTCAGTACTAGATAAAATGTCGGTACAAAGGAAGAAGGAATTGACTGTGCCAGATGCATGGAGTGGTTATTGAAGTCTTCATAAAGGATACAGAGAGCTGTCCCTTTCTTTTTCCCATTGAGATATAATTGACATATTAAATTGTGTAATATTAAGGTGTACAACATGTTGACTTGATACACTTCTATATTGCAAAATGATTACCACCATGGCATTAGCTAATACCTCTGTCATCTCACATACTACCATTTCTTTTTTTTTTTTTTTTTTTTTTGCGGTACGTGGGTCTCTCACTGTTGTGGCCTCTCCCGTTGCAGAGCACAGGCTCCGGACGCACAGGCTCAGTGGCCATGGCTCACGGGCCCAGCCGCTCCGCGGCATGTGGGATCTTCCCAGACCGGGGCATGAACCCGTGTCCCCTGCATCGGCAGGAGGACTCTCAACCAATGCGCCACCAGGGAAGCCTTCTTTTTTAAAAAAACTTATTTATTTTTGGCTGCTTTGGGTCTTCGTTGCTGCACACGGGCTTTCTCTCCTTGCGGGGAGCAGGGACTGCTCTTTGTTGCGGTGCGCGGGCTTCTCATTGCCATGGCTTTTCCTGTTGTGGAGCTTGGGCTCTAGGTGCGCAGGCTTCAGTAGTTGTGGCACTTGGACTTCAGTAGATGTGGCTCGCAGGCTCTGGAGTGCAGGCTCAGTAGTAGTGGTGCACTGGCTTAGTTGCTCTGTGGCATGTGGGATCTTCCCGGATGAGGGATCGAACCCGTGTCCCCTGCATTGACAGGTGGATTCTTAACCACTGCGCCACCAGGGGAGTCCCTACCATTTCTTTTTTATGGTGAGAATGTTGACAATCTCTCTTAGCAACTTTCAAGTCTATAATACAAATTATTAACTATAATCACCATGCTGTACATTAGATCCCCAAAACTTACTCTTCTTGTAACTGGAAGTTTTTACCCTCTGACTGCAGAGAGCTATCTTTTAAAGGCTAAAGGAGTGGGGAGTAAAATAAGCATAGGTGCATGAAACAGCCTGATGAATTCCAGGACTGCTTAGCATGACAGGAACCTAGAGTTTAAGAATGGGATTAGTGTCAGGTGGAAGCAATTGAGGGGTTTTAAGTGAGGAGAGATAATGTTAGATTTGCATTTATGAAATATCATTCTGGAAGAAGATAGATTTGAGGAATGCAAAACCAGAGTTAGGAGGGACTTACACTTTTAGCCATGAGGTAGTAACAGGGACTAGATTTACCTTTCCACTTAACTAGAAAACCAGACAAAATATGTGAAACAGTGTTTCAGACATTGGGCAACAGGCCTTGCAAGACTATGAACCCTGAGAAATGGGAAATTAATGAAGCAAACCCCTTGATTTCCTCAACTTATTCCCTGGAGGAAGTTTCTACACTGCAGTGGAGGGAAGGGAAATTCAGAGTCGGGTGGTCTTGCTGAGTTGAGGAGATAGATACCGGAGTTTTTGGAGGTGAAGTTGGCTATCATTAGCCAAGCAGAGTGCCAGAGAGGCGAGAACTGCACAAAAAAAGAGCTTTGGAGATCTGCAGAGGGATCCCCCTGAGTCTTTTGATGAGCATTAATTTGTGAATGCAAATGAGGACACCATCTGAGGCTGGGGAAAGTCTGTTAGAAAGCAGTAGGTCAAACAATTCCCACATTCACCTAGGGCTGGGAATATTTTGTGCGCAAAGCTGGAGTGGGGAGGCATCATAAAACACAAGGCAGCAGATAGAGTGCTCAGAAGAGGAACGTCTTAGTTGTGGAGCTTTATTAGGACTAGAGTAAAGGCTCATCTGGATGCAACCTAACAGATCTTTTTTTTTTTTTTTTGAGAAAATACCAATATTGTTTACTCTGGGAATTCACATATGACTTTTTATTATAATTTTTATGGTACTTTTCTGTATTTTAAAATACAAAAACAAGCAAACCAGATAAGATTGTTTTTCCCAAAGAGCACAAGTTAGTTACCTTTTTTAATTTTTTTAAATCTATAGGCTGCTGATGAAAATATTATCATGATATTCAATGAGCATCTAACAGTTTCTTGAAGCCATAG
>RJWK010036135.1:0-21868 GCA_004363435.1 Platanista minor | reverse complement strand
CGCGTGCGCGTGCGTGCATTTGTGTGTGTGTGTCCAGAATCCGGTATTTTTTTTTTTTCCTTTTTCTTTTTGCGGTACGCGGGCCTCTCACTGTCGTGGCCTCTCCTGTTGCGGAGCACAGGCTCCAGACGCGCAGGCTCAGCGGCCATGGCTCACGGGCCCAGCCGCTCCCTGGCATGTGGGATCCTCCCGGACTGGGGAGCGAACCCGCGTCCCCTGCATCGGCAGGCGGACTCTCAACCACTGCGCCACCAAGGAAACCCCCGGTATGTTATTAAAAAGAGCTGGCTTCCAGGTTTGTGAAGTAGAAGCACTTAGCTGTTCCTGAGAGGAACAAAACGGCTAAACAAAGTAGGTGGGTGGGGCTGCCCTGGTGGCGCAGTGGTTGAGAGTCTGCCTGCCAATGCACGGGACGCGGGTTCGTGCCCCGGTCCGAGAAGATCCCACGTGCCGCGAAGCGGCTGGGCCCGTGAGCCACGGCCGCTGAGCCTGCGCGTCTGGAGCCTGTGCTCTGCAACGGGAGAGGCCACAGCAATAAGAGGCGCGCGTATAGTAAAAAAAAAAAAAGGCAGGTGGGTGGAGAAAGAAGCATATTATTCGACAAGAGGATCTCCTGCCTTACAGACCAGGCGGGTGTAAAGCTCTTCTTCCCCCTCCTACCCGGGGGGCAAGGTTATCTTTTTCCAAAGGCAGGCAGATCACATCATTCAACAATATAAAGACCTTCAGTGGTTTCCAGTCGGTGGGTACAATAAAAACCCTAAGCTCTTTAGGTCAACCTTTCAACCCCAGCGTTCACTATGCATCTCTTACTTAGTCTGTTGTCTACTGCCAGTTCCTCCAAAGCACCATGCCGTATCAGGCCTCTGAGTTTTCTTGTAGAATACATGCTTCAATAAAAATTAAAAAAAAAAAAGCATAATAGACACTTTTAATTGATCCAAGATTAATATATGTATTTATAGAATAATTTCTGATTTTTTTGGGCAAGAAGAAAGCCTATGCATGATAAAGAAGCTTGAAACATTTCAATAAATTATCAGATTCATTTCTATAGTCCCATAAAAAAAAGCTTGGCTCGGGAATCTCCTCCACCACAAAGCTGTCCTAGCCTCCCCAGGTAAGACTATTCGTTCTCACCCTTGCAACCTGTGTACACCCAAACCCCTGTATAGCAGACTTTGGGACTGGGGTAGATGGATTTCAATGATGGCCCCAGTAAATGACCTGCCTGTATCCACACCCTTTGCCTGTCACTCTGTAGTTCCCTGGCTCAGATGTGTGACTTGTTTTGAAAGATAAGATTATAGCAAAGTTCATGCAATCAGAGGCTTGAAAGCATGTGTGGGTCTGTTCTTGTCCTCATATACAACTAGGTTTAGTTACTCTCAGATTCCTACCACCATTGGAAGAACAAGCCCCAACTAGCCTGTTGGAGAATGAGAGACACATGGAGCAGAGCAAGGCCATCCTAGACCAGCCAGCTCCTGGCCAACCCTCCAGCTGCCTGAAGATGCATGAAAGATCCCCCACACCTTCCCAAACTGGCAAAACTACCCAGATTGCCCACAGGTTTGTAAACAATAATAAACGGGTTTTAAGCCACTACATTTTGAGGTACTGTGTTTTATACCAATTGCTAAATAATAGAAGGGCCCACAAAGGTGAAGATTTAGGTCTGGTTGACCATTGTCCAGCTGTGTGAAAAACCATAGCTTACCTCACTCTCATCAAGAGAAAAGAGGTGAGAACAAGAGGGCTCCACTGTGGTTTGCACATTAATTCTTTCCAATAGAGAAGGCTGATCGAATTTATGTTATAATCCCCTCATCTCATAAGTTAAATAAAGAACTCTCTCCCCTTCAAGCGTTAGTGAGAGGTAATGAGATGGCGACCATATCACTTGATCCTTTTTTTTTGTTTGTTTTTTTTGCGATACGCGGGCCTCTCACTGTTGTGGCCTCTCCCGTTGCGGAGCAGAGGCTCCGGACGCGCAGGCTCAGCGGCCGTGGCTCACGGGCCCAGCCGCTCCGCGGCATGTGGGATCTTCCCGGACCGGGGCACGAACCCGTGTCCCCTGCACCGGCAGGCAGACTCTCAACCACTGCGCCACCAGGGAAGCCCCACTTGATCCTTTTGAGAGGACAGAACTTTGTTTTCTACGGACTGGTTGTAAGAAGCAGAGAGGGAAAGGGAATGGCTCCCCCTATAGGACACATTTGACCAACCATGCACAGTTGTAAAAAGTTGAAGTTTCCAGAACCATTGTATACCCTCTTTTCCTATAAGAGAAACTATGCCAATTAAACCACTAAGGAGAGAATGGAGGGGAGAGATTCAGGCAGAAGGAAAAAGGACTAGGAGAGGCTGGCAGAGTATGAGAGGCACTTTAGGAAGGGATTTTGCCTTCACTGACACCATTCTACTTTCCACCCAGACTCACACTCATGCATCCTCTATTTAAAGTATTAAATATCATCATAGAAAATATTTGATGATAGATCACTGCATGCCAAGCATCGAAAAAGCTCATTTAACTCTCACAATAATTCTAGATGTGGGCTGTCATCCTTGTTTTACAGATGAGGAAGAAAAGAGTTAGATTTACCCAAAGTCACACAGGTAGTAAGGGATGGAATTAGGATTCAAATCCAGGCAGACTTGCTCTGATACCTGCGTATGCATAGTCTTGAGGAAAGAAGCCACATTGTGCCTTGTAGCCCATGATGTAGCATTAGACCTTGGATGTGGCTCAGAAGGGATGATCAGAAGGAAGGACTATTGCTTTTTCTATAGGGCACTTTGGATCCTCTTCCAAATTGGAGCTGCTAGACCCATGTTTCTTTTTTTTAATCTTATTTTATTGAATTATAGTTGACTTACAACGTTGTGTTAATTTCTGCTGTACAGCAAAGTGATTCAGTTATACATATCTATATACATTCTTTTTCATACTCTTTTCCATTATGGCTTATCACAGGATATTGAATATAGTTCCCTGTGCTATACAGCAGGACCTTGCTGTTTATCCATTCTACATATAATAGTTTGCATCTGCTAATCCCATACTCCCAGTCCTTCCCTCCCCCAGCAACCCCCTTGGCAACCACAAGTCTGTTCTCTATGTCTGTGAGTCTGTTTTTATTTTGTAAATAAGTGCATTTGTGTTGTATTTTGGATTCCACATATAAATGATATCACATGGTATTTGTCTTTCTCTTTCTGACTTACTTCACTTAGTATGATAATCTCTAGGTCCATCCATGTTGCTGCAAATGGGATTATTTCATCCTTTTTATGGCTGAGTAGTATTCCACTGTATACATGTACCACATCCTCTTTATCCAGTCATCTGTCCATGGACATTTAGGTTGTTTCCGTGTCTTGGCTGTTGTAAATAGTGCTGCTATGAACATAGGGGTGCACGTATCTTTTTGAATTACAGTTTTGTCTGGATAATGCCCAGGAGTGGGTTTGCAGGATCATATGGCAACTCTATTTTTAGTTTTTAAGGAACCTCCATACTGTTTCCCATAGTGGCTGTATCAATTTACATTCCCACCAACAGTGTAGGAGGGTTCCTTTTTCTCCACACCCTCTCCAGCATTTGTTATTTGTAGATTTTTAAATGATGGCCATTCCGACTGGTGTGATGTGATACCTCATTGTAATTTTGATTTGCATTTCTCTAATAATTAGTGATGATGAGCATCTATTCATGTGCCTGTTGGCCATCTGTATTAGACCCACGTTGATCTGCCCCTGGTTGCTCTATACTTCCAGGCATGTGGCTCTCTTCATTACAAAAGCATTAGCCTGAGGGAAGGGGATCTCAGAGCCAGGCAATTTGGAATTTTGCCTATTTTTTTTCTCCCTTATTAGGACACTCCCCTCTACTTGGTTGAATTTCACCTATGTTCCTGGCTCGCCTCACTGTTACTATCACAGAAACATAACCAACCACCTCTTTTTTAACTGACTGCCCAATTTGTATTCTAACTCTGCTATTTTAGTCCATTCAATTTCTACACCAGAATATCTCCAAATGCATAAACCACATAATTATACCTTTATAAACCATTTATCCAAATTCATTTTGTATACATAATTTAGTACACGTTCCTTCTCCAAAACAAAAGATTCCCCTTTTATTCAATATTTTGCATCATCCTCTGCCCCGTCTTTGTCTGAATTTCTTATCTGCCAGTAAATATGAGGAGTCCACCTCTGCATTGCCCCCACGTTATCCCCTGCCAATATATATACTCCCCCAATCAAGATGTATCTCTAATTTCCTCTACAGAAAGTGAAGTCAAAGTCTATCTTGTCCCCCATTGGATTGATTTCAAGAGCAGCTTCAGTGTTTTGCATTCACCAGAGATTTATGTGGAAATGGATAAAATGGAGTCAAAAGAAAGTGACACAAACTTGCACCTGGTGGATGAGAGCAGTGAGTAGCAGTGCTCATTGCCATTCCCAAACAGCCTGTGATTCGGAAGTATTTGCCCTGTCTTAGTTGAATAGTAATATACCTGTGGAAATTGATAATTATGTTCATTCAACCCCTCGAAAAATGCCTTCATGTGTTAAGATGCGAAAACATAAAGCTAAGTGCCCGATTCTTTATTAACTGAGTGTGGAGTTTTTACAGTTAAAGGCAGCAGTTTTGCATCTACAATTACCCCTCAGCTTTTAAGTGGATCTAAATGGACAAATGAACCACAGCCTCCTGTTCCCCCTGATACAATGCATCTCTATCCTGCTGGAAAAAAATGAACATGAGTTGACTTAGAGCTAGACACTGTTGGTGGCTGTGAGTTTCTCTTTGGTTTTAGCTGGAGAAATCTAAGCCCTGTAGGTAGAAAGTTCAGAGATCCTTCTTATGGCATGGAGTTGGAATAAAATTCATTTAACGAATGAATAATGAGTGTCTACCTTGTGCTAGGCACTCTTCTGGGACCTGGAAATAGATTGGTGAGAAAGGCAAGCATCCTCCCTTACCCTACTGGGAGAGATAAACACTAAAGAAAGGAATAAGAAAACCAGATAATGTCAGACATAGTAAGTTCTAGAAAGAAAATAAAATGGGGTAAAGATCTGGCTGGTGACTCCTGTTTGTCTATTTTCCATGAATCTGAATGACTTATCACCATGCACTGGCCACATGGGTGGACTTTTTCATTCTCACTCTTCTGGAATAAGACCTGGGAGTCCCATGCCCCCTTAGACTGTGCACTTGAATTTTCCTGTTTTCATCTCCAGTGCTAACCCCTCTAGCTAGCTAGATCACTTTTCCATCCTCCACCTGCTCTCTGTCTCCAATTATTGCTCACATCTGAGTCAGCTCCAGAATCATATCTTCTAAACCACCGTTTCCCCTACAGTGCCGAGCATATTATTTGCACAGTGAAATGAATAAATGAATGATTCACTGGGGCAATGCTGGGATATCAATGTCTATTCTTTTTGGGGATTGAAGTATAGTTGATCTACAATATTATATAAGTTACAGGTGTACAATATAGTGATTCATAATTTTTAAAGGTTATTCTCTATTTATAGTTATTATAAAATATTGGCTGTATGCCTCATGTTGTGCAATATATCTTTGTAGCTTATTTTATACATGATAGCTTGTACCTCTTACTCCCCTACCCCTATATTGCTCCTCCCTGCTTCCCTCTCCCCACTATTAGCGACTAATTTGTTCTCTGTGAGTCTGCTTCTTTATTGTTATATTCACTAGTTTGTTGTTTTTTAAGATTCCACATATAAGTGATATCATACAGTATTTGTCTTTCTCTGCCTGACTTACTTCACTTAGCATAATATCCTCCAAGCCCATCCAAGTTGCTACAAGTGGCAAATTTTCATTCTTTTTAATGGCTGAATAGTATTCCATCATATATATATATATACATATATATATATATATATATATATGTATATATATATATATATATATATATTTATATGTATATGTGCCACATCTTCCTTAGCCATTCATCTGTTGAGGGATACTTAGGTTGCTTCCATATCTTGGCAACTGTAAATAACACTGCTATGAACATTGGGGTACATGTAGCTTTTCCAATTAGTGTTTTTGGGTTTTTTTCCATTGGAGTGGAAATGCTGGGTCATATGGTTTCTATTTTTAGTTTTTTGAGAAACCTCCGTACTGTTTTCCACAGTGGCTGCACAAATGTATGCTCCCGTCATCAGTGTACGATGGTTCTGTTTTCTCCACATCCTCACCAACATTTGTTATTTGTGTTCTTTTTGATGATGGCCGTTCTGACAGGTGTGAGGTGATATCTCACTGTGGTGATATCTCACTGTGGTTTGATTTGCATTTCTCTGATGATTAGCGATGCTGAGCATCTTTTCAGGTGCCTGTTGGCCATCTGTATTTCCTCTTTAGGGCACTGTGCAGTGAAGAATTAATCTTACCCAAACAGAGGTCTGACCTTTGCTTTTGGCTACTGGGATGCAATCCCTTGACCCTTGGAATGTCATACCTGATAGGAGTGTCCTTGTTTGCCTGGGGCCTTGGCCACCAGTCAGTCTAACAATGTGGTTTATAAGGCAGGCTGTCAGTCATACAGTATCAGTTCTACCTATGAAGGAGCTTAAGACAAATGGTTAGCCAAATGTTATCAGTTCTAACACCAGATGGGCTGCTGCACAAGCAGTATATGATCAAGCCCCAATAAAACCCCTAGAATCTCAGGTGCGTTTACCTGGTTGGCAATACTCTGTGCATACAGTCACCCACTGATGCTGAGAAAGTCACACTATCCATACATAACTCCATGGAGAAAGAATGATTGAAACTCCAAATTGGAAACCTCTCCTGGACTCTGCCCATGAGCTTCCTCCCTTGACTGATTTTAATCTGTATCCTTTCCTGGCAGTAAACTGTAACTGTGAGCACAAGTGCTTTCTGTGAGTTCCGTGAATCCTTCCAGCTAACTACCAAAAAACTAAAAGTGGTTTTGGGGACCCTATGAACCTACAATTGGTGTCAGAAGTGAGGGTGTCTTTGGGTGGATTTTGTTCCCTCAACTATATAGTTGTTTAACTCTCATAGCCACGTTCCTGCCCCATGTCACCACATAAAAAGAAAGATCCTGCACTTACTTAACAATTCACAGCCTAAGTTCTGAATGCCTCCCTTTGGCTGGTTCTCTATACAAGTACGAGCTCTGTATGGCCTTTCATCATTCCACCTCCCTTTTGTTCACCCTTGTCCTTTTTATCTGACCCAGAACCATTTTTCCATCTATGATATTAAATCCTCTTGAACAAGTTTCTTTGTATTGACTACTCAGCCACCAATAAACACAGTCCCCCAAATTTCCTATTACCACCCTTTATGCTTAAGACAGTCCCCAAACAGGAACTGAAGGTCCAGGTAATCTACCTGAGAAACAAAAAGAAAACTGAATGAGGTAATGGTTTCATATAAGAAATAAGAAATATGACTAGGGCCTCTCTAGGCAAGATCTTAGGGAGTATTCCACACATGTCACTTTTCTTCCTTCCTTCTTTCCTTCATTTATGTCAAGGACAATGTCTGGCATGTCACTAGACGCTCAATAAATATTTGCAATATTTGTTCAATGCACGGATGAGCTAACCTATATTAGCTAACCTATATTATGAGCACATCCTATATTTTGTACACTGCGCTAGGGACTGGAGATACAGTGATGGATAATACAGATGTGTTCCAACTTTGATGTACTCATTCTACCAGTCAACCCATTGAACCAGGGGAATCTGAAGGAAACACAGGGAATAATAAGAATAATCTCATGTGGATACTTATTTTATTATGATTCATCTTCTCCTTCCACCAACTGTGGCTCTTTGGGGATCATGTGATATAAAAATGGAGACTCTTTGACTGGAAGGATCTTAGCTCTTAGCATGTGCTCACACCTTATGAGTCAAGCACAGTCCTGGTCTCAGCTTGCCTTGGGGAAAAATGATCTTACAGATTTTATAAAGCAAACCTTTAACTCCCTCCATCAATTCCGCTCCCCTTCTCCCATGTCATCACACTGATGACAAGGGGAGTAGGATATAAAGGGAGCATTATCTAGAGAAACAAGGTAAATTAGTGTATAACCTTTGCCTTTGCCTGGAGATGTTCTAGCCTACTGTTTTTTTATTCTATTTTTTTTAGGGGGCCTTATCTCCTTTGTTTTTCCAAATAAGCCATAACTGGATTATTTGGTGCCCCAGATCATACATCAAAATTTGAAATCACTGGGGTCCAGCAGATGAAGAAAGTTTACATTTCAGAGGAGAGTGGAATGTGCATTCCTCTTCAGCTTTTCCAGCCTGGCATTTGCTAATATTAGGCTGTTATTGACCCCACATATCATGTCTGGAGACCTTAATGAAGATGTTCTAACATAATTAACTTAGGAACAAAGGGGCAAAATAAAGGCATTGTGCTGATATCTGGCCATTAGAAGCTACTCTACCTTAAAATAATGGGTATGGAGAAAGAAAAAAGTTTGCGTAAATCCTTAGATATTCTTATAGTCACTATCAAGCTTCAGACATTTATTAATATGATCCCTAAAATACACATTTGCATAGTCAGTGGGCAGTAACTGCGTGTCCACTGCATACTTAGCAACACTGGATTCATAGAAGATGCCAAAGGAGAGAGATGGTCCCAGTCCTCTTGGAGATGGAGTCTATTGGTACATAAACGTAATACACATAAACAACCTCAAAATGAGTCAGTTCTATGAGTGCCTAAAGGAGAGGAATGGTATCGCTAGGGTCACAATAATAACAACAACAATAATAATAATACAAAGACTTGGAAGTTTTTGATTGCTTACTGTGTCTTGTGAACTTCACAACAAGCCCCCGAGTTCTATCATACTATTCCCACAGTACGGATGAGAAAACTCAAGTTTAAAAGTTATGTGAGCTCCCCAATGTCACACAGTTGGTAACTATCATTTATCATTCATCTAACAAATATTGATAAAATACATATTCTATGCCAGATACCAAGCTAAGCACTTTTTATTTTTCGTCTTATTTAATTATCACGATAAAGTCACGGTAGAATGGATTTTCCTGTTCCATATGTACTACAGAACCTTGCCACCCATATGTACTACAGAACCTTGCCACCCCTATTAAGAAATGAAGTCTATTTCCCCTCGCCTGGCACCTGGGTGGTTTTTGTGACCATCTAGAATAATAGAGGCTGGTGCATGTAATGCTATGTGACTTCTAAGGCTGCACTGTGGGAGCTACAGCTCATCCAGGCTCTCTCTATTGAGAGAGTCACTCTTGAATTCAGCCAGCCATCATGCTGTGAAGAAACCCAGGACACATGAAGATGCCTCCTTCTCAGTTCAACTCCCAGACAGCAGTCAGCACTGACTTGGAGACCACGAGGTGACCCATCTTGGAAGCAGATTCCCAGCTCCCAGGGAGAGGAGCCACCACTGATGCCAAGAGGAGTGAAGAAAGGACTTCCCTACTGAGCTCTGCCCTGATCTCAGATGCACAAGCAAAACGTGTTTTTGTTTTAAGCCTCCTGTGATTGGTTAATTTTATGTGTCAACTTGACTGGGCTAAGGAATTTCCAGATAGTTGGTAAAACATTATGTCTGTGCTTCTGGAAAAGATTAACATTGAATTGGCAGACTGAACAAAGATGATCGCTCTCACCAATGAAAGTGGGTATCATCCAATTCACTGAGGGCCCAAATAGAACGAAAAGGTAGTATGAACTCAGACTGAATTACAACACTGGCTTTCCTGGGGCTCCATCCTCCAGACAATAGGTTCTAGGACTTCTCAGCTTCTGTAATTGCATGAGCCAACTCTTCACAATCTGTCTCTCTTTCTCCATATATCACATATGTAAATATATATATATATATATATATATATATATATATATATATATATACTATTGGTTCTGTTTCTCTGGAGAACCCTGAAAAACACACCTCTGTATTAGCAGTTTGTCATATGCAGCAGTTGATAACCAGAAAAAATGCTGAGAGGAAGGTTAATTTAATCCTTATTTTCCGGATAAGCAGCAAGCACCTTAGCAAAGTTGCATAGTGTACCTAAGGTCACACAGCTACAAGTGGTGACCTGAGAAGTATAGCCCTGATTGGAGCCCAGGTCTGAATTCAGATTCCAGATTCTTAGCTGCAGTGCTGTACCAGTTCCTGATTCCAGAAGAAATTTGAAAGCCGTGCATACAGTTATTGCCCTTCTTGTAGTAAGCAGGTACAGTGTACCAGGCTTGGGTTAGGTAAAAGGTGACAATAAAGAATGGGATTTAGACTTGCCCTCATTGAGCCCACAGGCCATTGGAAGAGACATTTCAACCACAGTTACAATAGTGTGATAGTCTATCATTATTGTAAGTGTTTACAAAGTACTTAATGCATGGAACTAAACTAAGCAGTTTACATGCATTATCTCACTTAATCCTCATAATAACCCCAGGAAATAATTACTATTATTTCCCTCTTTAACAGTTGAGGAAACTGAGGCACACAGAAATGAAGTAACTAGCTGAAAGTCGCAGATTTATTTAGGGACAGCTCAGGACTGAACCCAGATGGTTGGGCTCCAGAGGTGTATTAGTTACCTAATACACCTTCCAGGCCTGATGAATGACCCCAAAGTTTAGCGACTTAAAACTACAAAGTATTATGCTTACAATTTCTGTGAGCCAGAGATTCAGGGTGGCTTAGCTCAGGGTCTCTGATGAGGGTGTAGTCAAGATGTTGGCTGAGGCTGCAATTGTCCGAAAGCTTGACTAGCACTGGAATATCCATTTCTAAGACAGCAAACTTGCATCTTGCTGTTGTTGACTAGAGTCCTTGATTACTCTTCACAGGCTGCTTGAGTGTCCTCACAAGATGGCAGCTGGCCTCCTCCAGAGTGGGTGATCCAAGAAGGAGCAAGGGGGAGGGGGGAAGCAAGGTCGTTCATTATCTAGCCTCATAAGTCATACACCATCAGTTCTGCTGCATGGTATTTGTTGGAAGCAAGTCACCAAATTTGGTCTGCATTCAAGGGGCAGGGAATTAGGCTCCACATTTTGAAAAGAGGCGTGTCAAAGAATGTGTGAACACAGCTCTAAGCCACCATAAGAGGAAAGAAGAGGAGGCCACAGAAATGCAGAGAGACAAGTGCCTCACTCAATTCAGGGGATTTTTTAACCCTTAATTTCAGTCTCTAAAAAGTGAATAAAATTAAACCACTTGTTTAAGCCAATGAAACATGAGGAAGGATGGAAAAGGTAATTCAGACAGAAGAAATAGCATCTATAAAAGTAAAGTTTGGGGAACTGAATATCATTCAATATGATGGGGAACTGGAGGAAGTGGGTGTGAGAGATGGGGCTAAATCGTAGAGGATATTATCTCATGCTGTGAGCTTAGTTTTAATCCTATTGTGGTGGGACCATCCAAACAGGGTGATGGCACAATCAAACCTGCAGTGTAGAAAGTTCACTGTGGATTTCATGTAAAGGATAGACTGGGAAGAATGAGCATGAGGTTGGGTGACCAGTTAGGAAGCTGTTGCAGTAGTTCTAGGAAGTTGTGGATGGGAATCAACACTATGGGCAAAAGGGGAGGGAGAGGACCGGGTGGGGAGGGGAGGGAACACAGAAGTAGAGCCATCAGTACTTGGAGACAGACTGCTAAAGGTCACGGAACAGAGAGAAGAGTCTAGGAAGATTCCTGGGCCTGTTCTGGCTGGAGGGCTTGACCTACTCTCTGAAGAAGTGCCCTTGAGCTTCACTACCTTCTCCAGTTGCAGAAATGAGGGAATCCAATGTCAATGATGTTAACAAAGATGCTGTTCTTCGCTTTGTGCTTTGGGTAGCCAAGGTCGAGAAGTAGAAAAAACACCCTTCGCAAATTATGTATCTGTGTAGGGCCGGAGGCTCTGCTTCCTAAAAGAAAGATCTTCCTTAATAAATTCTGTATTTAACTGATTACTGTCTGCAGCATCTTCAGGGTTCTGGCTGGGACGGGTCTACCGGCTGCTTGGGAAATATCCAGCCACTAATCAGCTGGCAAAGAATCGATTCCTGTGTCACATCCCTTCCCTTTAGGCCACAAGTCTACAAAATTGTTAAGTGGCAGAGGCCTCTGAATCCTTGCCTTTGGGTCACTGGAATTGCAGAAACTTGTTAATATTGACTTTCATCTAATTGCTTCACTAGTTGGTTGACAGGATTGTTCTTTTTTCCTTTTATTTTCCTGGTTACTTTATGCCCTAAAGGAATGCTAATTAATAGAAAGGTCCAGGGTCTCCCAGGCTCAAAGTACATACTCCCTTCTCCTTACCCCACTACTTGTGTGTTGTGAGAATTACATAGCAGTTTCATCACTTAAACTTTCCATGCCTCAGTTACTTCATCTTTAAAATGGGCATGATTCTATTAACTCTACTCCTTCCTTTATAGAGTAATGGTGAGGAATAGAGGAAGGTTTCCAGCTGAGTGTACTGCCTGGCACTTAGTGAGGGTTCAATAAAGGGTAGCTATAAATAATAATCACCCCATTTGCTGGGAGACGTTACCAAAGCCTTCCTGATCTATGAGAGAACTCCAAAGTTTTAGAATTGCACTTTGTCAATTTCATCATTCCTGCATTGTCCAACTCATTACAGCTTTCTCATGGATGACTGCTAAGCCTCACCCAAGATTAGTTTAAAATTCACAACCCCCCAAAACCAAGGCAGGTTGTATTCCCCCACTCTGGTCTCTCCATCTTGGCCTAAGTGCGCCAGTGTTTTGGCTATATATAGTTCCACTTTGTAACTGAAGTCTGAACCAGACTTCCTGGTCTCAAGCTAAAGCCTCCTTGGGACTTTATTTATATTTGTTTTGGCTAATGCTGAAATTGCCTCCTTTATCCCCCAAATCACTGATCCATTTCCCCTGAGTAGAGAAACTGGAAAATTTTCACAGCAAAGAATAATAAAATAATAGTGGTTGCTAAGATTGAGTGCCTACTATGTACAGGGTACTCTGCTCAGAGATTCATGTGTATAATATCCTTTAGTCCTCATGAAATTCCTGAGATGGGTTCTATCCTCATCCCCATTTTAAGGTTGAGAAAAATAAGAACCCAAGAAATTCATTAAGTTCTACATCTAGATAAAGGCTTTCACAAATGCTCAAATAGTCTCCTTCTAACATTGATATTTAGGGATTTAGGTTAACCAAAGATTTTGTTATAAAGGATTATGGAGGCCCCATTCTAAAACATAACCTTTTATCAAAGAGAATATACAGTTTCTCATGTAGTTCCTTATCAGAACACACTGTATCATGTAGGCATCATTCTTCCCATTTTACAAGTGAGGAAATTGAGGTAGATTAGGATATTATGGATTAGGATATCTTTGGACCTAAGTGACTAAAAACCCAATTCAAACTAGCTTAAACAAAAGAAATTAATTTATTATCTCTTGAAACTGAAAAATTTGCTTTCGAGTCCATTTGGAGCCAGGGCTCAAATGGTGACATCAGGACTCAGTCTGTCTCGCTATTGGCTCTGTCGTCCTACGTGTTGGCTTTATTTGCAGATCCCAAGTAGCTGCTCCCATGGTACTGAGGCTTGATCATTTCAGCGTGCTTCCCTCCAAACTCAAGCATAGGTCTTAGAATAGGTCCCCTTGACTGTGATTGGCTTGACTTTGTCACGTGTTTATCTTGAACCGATCGCTGAGGCCAGGAGGACAGTGCCGACTGATTGGTATGGCCCAGGTCACATGATTCATCTCTGGATACAGGAATGGAGTCCTCTTCACAAGAACCATCTGGGTTGAGAGTGGTGAGGAGGTGAGACACCCCCCTCACCAAAATAAAAACCCCACAAAACCTGTTTTCTTGTTATCTCGAGAAGGAGTAGAGGGTGCTAGGCAGCAAATACAACAAATGTACACCACAGAGCATCAGAAACGGAGAGTCATTTATCTCAAGGTCATGAGCCTGTAAAGGCAGAGTGAATTTCAAGCCGACATCTGGACTCCGCAGCCCCTTCTCTTTGCCTCTTTGGAAAAAAGAAGTCACCGAGATGATTTAGAAGTAGGAGTCAGCAGACTGCAGCCCATGGGTCAAACGTGGCTCACTGCCTCTTTTCAGAAGTAGTTGTCTTGAAACACAGACATACCCATTCACATACATAGTATCTACAGCTGCTTTCCTGCTACAACCATGGAGCTGACTAGTAGTAACAGAGACTGCATGACCTGAAAAACCCAAGTGATTTATAATTGGATCCCTTACTGAGAAATTTTACCACGCTCTTATTCAGAGAATGGTTCTCTACTGATATTTTCCAGTGGGCGCCCTGCAGGGATGGAGCCAAGGGGACAGTCAGATGTTGGGTTTGGTCACTGAGCCCCTTCTTCCTCTCCCACATGGAATCTTGGGCCACCAGCCATGTTTCTTGCTTTCTTCTCTATTCATCTAACACCGGGTTCATTTGTCTCCACTAGAAAGATACCTCAACTGAAAAGTGGAAACAAGTCAGGCAGGAAAGACTTGCAACACACATTGCATGTGTGAACCCTTCTGAAATTCACCAGTTCAACACATAGCTATTCTTGAGGGTGTTTTATCTCCCTTCGGAAGAGCTGAGAAACTTAATGGCAACTAAAAATCACAACAAAATCCAGCTCAGTCCTGCCATTAGACTGCGAGGGTTTTATTCTCCTGTTCCTCTGTCAGATTTTAAATGGATGTGATTTTATTCCCTTTCTCATCTCATATTGGAACATATCAATCTACATCAAGATCTCATTTTTAAATGATGTCTTGTATTTCAAGAGGCCTTTTAAAAGGGCGAAAAAATAGCTCTGCTGTAGAGAAAGCTCATGGCTGGAATGCAAGTATATTTACCTCCAATGATTCAATGAATACTTACTGAGGGCTGAGCCCAAATTCTTAGTGGCTAGAGGAGGAGATGAGGTTCAGAAGGGGGACATGGCTTGCTCAGAGTCAGGTCACCTATGCACTTTCTTCCTTCCTATCACTGTTGGATACTTTCCATTCCCTTGAGTGGAGGCACAGAGCCTGTCCTGTGCTCCGCTGAGATGTAGCACCCTAGAGAATGAAAATGCACCAGCTCTTGCCATTCTCTGGGGTAAATCTCTCAATATTCACCCATTTCTCTTAGAAGGTCACTCACTAGACCACAGCTGCAAGCCCCCACGTGGTACTTTTTGGTTTATTCTTTCAATGAACTTCTCTGCAGCCACATGCACCCTCTGTTGCTTGGACTCTTTGCAGTACCTACCATCACAGGGTTTATGCATCTATGCATTCCCCATCCCACCAGCCACTTTTTTTCCCAACTAACCTTGTTCTTTAGGTCTCAGTTTAAATGTCATGTCCTCAAAGCACCCCTCTCCACCGCAAGCACTGACTTCTCAGACTAGGTGAGGGTCCCGATGAAATTTTTTTACATTAATTTTTTTTTTTTTTTTTTTTTTTTTTGCGGTACTCGGGCCTCTCACTGTTGTGGCCTCTCCCGCTGCGGAGCACAGGCTCCGGATGCGCAGGCTCAGCGGCCATGGCTCACGGGACCAGCCGCTCCGCGGCATGTGGGATCTTCTCGGACCGGGGCACGAACCTGCGTCCCCTGCATTGGCAGGCGGACTCCCAACCACTGCGCCACCAGGGAAGCCCTTATATTAATTATTCATCACACTGATCAGAATTCTAGTTATGGACTTAATGAGGGTCTCTTCCATTTCTCTGTAAACTTCATGAAGGTGGGAACTGAGCTAGTAGTTCTGTTCACTGCCATATAACCAGTACCTAGCATACTGCCTGACACACATGCTCAGTATTCATATACTAACTAGCTAATATGGCCTTCAGGCTCTGGGGTGGAGGAGAAAAGCAGATGCTTTCATTATAATGGACAATGGGACTGCCGGGAATTTTTCTTTCCTCCCCCTCCTTTATCATGTGACTTTTAAAAGGTTTGCTTAATCCCACTGGGCCCCTGGATTTTGCAGGTGGCATCAAATAAAGCAGGTCTCCAGTGCCCTCACTTTGTTCACAAACTTATTCCAGTACCTCTTCTTCTAGACCCTCCTTGTGTTCCAGACTATTTTCTGTCCACCCAGATTCTCCTTCTGATTTAATTTCTCCAACATATAAAACTGCCTTCAGAAGGCAGTTTGCTTTTTCCCATTCCCAAACCAATGATTGAGGCTCCATCCTTCTTAGCTGAAGATGCATCTTATCCAAATGCCCAGATCATACTTTGGTTCCAAAGAAGTGCAGCTCTAAGGATTCAGCCTAATTCACATCCTCTCTATCTTTCAAGTCCTCTGCTCCCTGGACCCCCCAGAGTTTTGCACATGTTTTTCCACTGCCTGGAGCATTCTTCTTCCTACCCTGTTCATTTGGTTAACTCATACTTAAGACACCAACTCAAATAGAAGTCCTTCCCTGACCCTCAAGGCCAGGTCAGGGCCGCTGTTAAATCTTCTCTTAACACCATAAACACTGTATTTGTAAAAAAAAAAAATATTTGGAGCAATTTATAAGGTAGTATTTATGAGATTATTCTCATTTATACCTATTTAGACTGTAAACTCCAAAAAGGCTGGCATCATGTCTTTTTGTTCTTTATTACAATCTCAATATCTGGCACAGAGTATGTGCTTAACATATTGGTTGAATGAATGAAGGAAGAAATTATTCAGATTGGATACGTCCTTCCTTGAGCTTCTGCCTCTTTTGCTGCTTTAAGGAAATGGGCTGAAGACAAGCAAGGATCTCCCTCATAATCTTTGCTAAATGTCTCCTACAGTAGGGAGGGCAAATATGAGATATATATACCCTCAGTTACTATCTGTGGGAGCTTGAACAAGCTACTCACTTGCTCTGCTCCTCCATCTCTACCTTTCTAAAATGATTACTAGAATAATTGCCCCAGAGGACACATTCATTCATTCATTTATTCACTCAGTAAAGAGCATTTCTCAAGTGAGGTCCTCAGCCCAACCACATGGGAACCACCCAGACCACTAAATGATGCAGGTTCCTAGATCCTATTTGAAGATTGTAGAACTAAAATCTCTTTAGGTGTAACTCATTAATATACATTTTGACAAGCATTATTGGTGAATCTTATGTACCTTTAAGTTGAGAACCAGTGTGTAGTGGGCTGCTGTGATGATTAAACAAGACGCTCTATAGAGAGCAGTTTGGGAGCTGCTTTATTGCACAGAGCCTGGCATGTGGTCAGTGCTACACAAGGGTCTATCTTTCCATCCATTTACTTATCCATCTACCTAACCATCTATCTTCCTCTATCTTTTCTAATACAGTTCTTTCATTTCTTCCCCTAATTCCATCTGTTTTTTTTTTTGTTTGTTTTCCCCATATTATTCCAATTATCTTACTCTAACTAAAGCTGATAGGAGGCCCATCCCTGTACCAAGTGATGAAAGAACTCTAGAAAATGTAGAAGATGAAGACCTTGTCCTCAGGGACCTTTTGACACAGAAAAGAGACCTGGAATTCTGCAACTATATAAAGACAGTTGGGCGCATCCCAGTCCATGGGCCTTGACCTGTACAAACAGCCTCTCCTCTCCTCTTTTCCCATATCCCATGAAACCCTGTGCCATGTTCACCCAAATGACTCTGGCTCTAGTCCTCAAACCTTCTCCAGCCCATGCTTCTCTGTCCCTTGGGGACAGGTACAGCCACTCAGTCACCAGATCCCACCTGTGCATTCAGAACTTCCTCCTCCTCAGGGTAATCATAGGTCAGATTAATTATGCTAATCAGCCTCCACAGCTGACACAATTAACCAGAGCATGAGATAGCTCCAGAAATCTGTATTGGAGCTGCCTACCTGCTGGGTTTAATTTCACCATCCTGCACAGTAATTAAAGTGGGGGGGGGGCGGCGGTGGAGAGGAAGAGTTTGCTCTTTTCCACTAAAGAACACATGGTTCCATTCTCCAATGTAAGTTGTAGGAAGTTTTCCAAAGACTATCTGGCTACTTAATGCCCACCCTTGGGGCCTGCCACTGGACTTCCTCTTGGGGCTAGGTACCAGTATGTTAGTCATGTTTGTTCTTGCTGGTGGTAGAAATGAGGTATTCATATTTTGATACATTTTAAAATCCCTTTTCTTCCTCTCTCTACTCTTCTATACCTTTTACATTTTTAATATTTTTCTTTATTCAAAAATAAGAAAAGCTGTAAAAACTTTAGATCGAGCATCCCTAACATGTGTTTCATGGAGTGCTAATTCTTCAAGTTGCTTTGGGGATAAAACCTTACAATCCAAGTTTGGGAAGTTCGAATTTCTATATTTCCCTCATGAAGAGTCAGAATGAACAATAGCATATTAAAGCTCTAGAACTTCTATAAAAGAAAACATGTTTAACTACAGTTAACTCAGTATTTTCTAAATTTATTTTACCTTATAATTTCATTTTGTTCTTCTCCCAAAGATGACCCTAAGATAAAGACTTGAGTACAGTTAATTTATTGAGAGGAGATTTCAGAAAACAGAAGTGAAGGGATGGGAAAAATGAGGCAGTGTAGGAAAGAAAGCCAATCAAGAGTGTAATAATAAATTCACTACAGCTATAGACAGTTGGGATATAGTCTTGCTGAGGAACCCCCTAAATATTCACAGAGAATGCATCACAGAATTGTCCTGCTAGAGGATAGGAAAGCTTAGACATTTATTCACCGATTCATATCCCTCATTGTTTGGGAGTTACCCTAAAGGACTTTAACCTTCCTGTACTTTTGAGTTGATTAACTGATAATCCTTTTCCAGCTTTGGTAAAAGCGGAATGGAGAGACTCCATGGCTCTTAATATGGGACACTGACAATGGGTCGTGGAACTGTCCACCACAGCAGTGCTGAAATCAAGGGGGCTAAAGGTGTGTGGCTTGGTCATCACAAGCACTTGTTATACCATATAATATTAAAAATTTCAGAATTTTAGGTTATTAATATCCAACACACTTGTATTCTATGTATATAATTTAGGAAACACTGCTCTATTTGAAATGATCAATGCTCATCTACATCTGGTTCTCCAGCCCCCTTGCAGTGACTGATCCTGGTCCGTAGACTAAGAGTAGAGTAGTGCATGTCACTTCCAAGCTGAGGTAGTAGCAGTTTCTGTCCAACTCTCCATCTTTCTCTTTCCCTGCAGTGGCAACTCTGAATGCACCTAGTGAGATGGCCACAAAAAGAAAGCATTCTGGATCCCTGATTGACTTTGGAAGGGACTGAGTTGATTCACCTGCAGTGGATTTTGAGTGTACAATAAATCAGCTTTTATGTTTCAATCCAAGGAATTTAGGACTTCATTTTTATCACAGCAAAACCTAGCCTACCCTGAATAATGCCACAGCCTTAGAAAATACAGCCACAGAGAAGCAAGAGGTCATTGTAATTTCTAGATTATTCCTTACACAAGATATCTGATATGGGCCAGCTGGTGTTATAGCAAAAACCAAAAAACAAGAAAAAAAAAAGGGATAAAGAGACTGAACTGTTGTCTGTGCTTTTTAGTGTTACTAGCAGAGAAACATCATAAAGATGAGTAAAGAAAGGATTGGGGGAGTGGCCTAAGCACTGCATGGAAATGTCCTATTTCTGCAGAACGAGATGCTCAAGAAGCAGGTGTTCAATTTGAAGGGAGCAGATATGGATCAAACTCTTCCTGAAAAGTGAAAGGGATCTGAGTGCTGTGCTTCTATGCCCTGCTCTTGACTCTTTAAAAGGGGTCACTGACCTATAAAACATGCACTTGCTGGTCTATAGATATAAATGATTGAATCAATGTATCCTATTCTTGCTTATTCCAATTTGCTTTCCCTGTATTTTCCTATTTAAACTAGCTATGAAATCTTGGCTCTGTAACCCCTACTCAAGTATTTTTCTGTTCCCCTCCTTTGGGGAATCCAATTACACATTTATTTGACTGTTTGAATCCATCTGACACCTCATGGTCTGTTAATATTTTAAAATTATCTTTTCTTTATTTAACTTTGGATAGTTTCTATTGCTATGTCTTCAAGTCCACTATTATTTTCTTCAGCTGCATCTAATCTCCTGTTAATCCCATCTAGTATCTTTAATCTCACACATTGTAGTTTTCATCTCAACAATGTCAATATGAGGTTTTTTTTTTAATCTTCCTTACATCTACTTAAATTTTGAATATTTGGAATTATAACTACTTAATGTCCTTGTATGCTAATTCTAATACCTGTGTCAGTTCTTGGTCAATTTTGATTAATTAATTATTCTTATTATGGGTCGTATTTTCCCACCTGTTAATTTTTCTTCTTTTTTTTTTTCCACCTGTTAATTTTTGATTGGATGCCAGAGATTGTGAATTATGCCTTGTGGGGTGCTGAATATCCTTGTATTCTTATAAATATTCTTGAGCTTTGTGATGGGACACAGTTAAATTCCTTGGAAAAGTTTCACTCTTTCAGATCTTGCTTTTAATAACTGTTAGGCAGGACCAGCGAAGTGCTCAGTCTTAGGCTAATTATTCCCCATTATGAGACAAGATCCTTCTGTGTCCCCATCCCAGTGCCTCAAAGGTTTTCTACTTTTGCTAGTAGAAGAGGCACTATTCCCAACCCTGTGTGAGCACTAAGCATGGCTTCCTCTAATCTTATTGGGTGGTTCTTTCCCTCACATCAGGTAGTTTCCTCACACACTTGTGTTAATCAGTATTCAGCCAAATATTCAAGTACTTTCTTCAGATATTACTATGTGAGGGGAAAACCCTCTTTATCTGCTTAAATCAATGTTTTTATTATTTTTTGTTACTTGTGGCCGAGCATAATCTTGATTTATACCCCTCTGTTCCTTTCCTCCATAGGTAGCTGTTCTGGTCTGTACCATTACCCAAACACAGTAAAGAGAAACAAGTCAATTCTGCTTGAAGGACTTCCCCCACCCCAATTCCCAATGGATTGGATAGAATTGATGTGGAAATGGAAACTTAGAAGTGGGAATTTTTTGTTCAAAGCGAGGTAATAAATGATTAGAATAACTACATTTACTGCATGTTATGTATGTGTCAAACACTGGGCTAAATGCTTTACATAAATTATCT
This sequence comes from Platanista minor, assembly GCA_004363435.1. Taxonomy (NCBI): domain Eukaryota; kingdom Metazoa; phylum Chordata; class Mammalia; order Artiodactyla; family Platanistidae; genus Platanista; species Platanista minor. Next base: position 708 of record RJWK010036135.1, on the reverse strand, counting down.
CATTTAAGTTTCAAAACTACACTAAGATCTAGGGATTTATGTATTTATTTAATAAATACTTCTGAATTATTAGTAGTACTATTCTAGACATTGCCATGAATTATACAAGGTACTTTCCATCCATGGAGTTATATTCTGGTAAGGGAGACAGACAATATCGAATAAATAAGTAAAAATACAAGACACTGAGGAGATCTCTGAAGATCATTAAAACACAGGATAAATATAGAACATGTGTTACTTTAGATCAGGTCATTGTGGAAGGAATCTCTGAGGTGCTATTGAAGGTGAAATCTGAATGACAAGAGTGAGACAACTATGTGAAAATCCGTCCATTTCCAGGCACAGATTACAGCTAGTACAAAGGTCTTCAGTTGAGAACAAGCATGGCGGATTCAAAGAACAGAAAAAAAAAAGCCAGTGTGGCTGAAGAGTGGAGAGTAAGAAGAGATAGGACATGACAGTCATGAAGAATTTAGTAAACCGAGGTCAAGAGTGTTTATGCCATTCCAGAAGACCTAAAAAGACATTTCTCCAAAGAAGATATACAGACTGCCAACAAACACATGAAAGAATGCTCAACATCATTAATCATTAGAGAAATGCAAATCAAAACTACAATGAGATATCATCTCACACCGGTCAGAATGGCCATCATCAAAAAATCTAGAAACAATAAATGCTGGAGAGGCTGTGGAGAAAAGGGAA